>CABEEJ010002127.1:0-57122 GCA_901482245.1 Timema douglasi
CATCTCACAATCACCCTACCATTACACATTAGCGTAAGTGCGTATAGCCCGAACGGGTAGTAAGAAGTGGTGCTAATAATAATAATTTTAGATTAGCTATTTACTATTTAGTGCCTCATGCTACCCATTTCCCGGACATTGGCGGGATTATCTGGCTAATGCCGGTCCACTGCAACCTGTATAACAACTCTAAACGGGGGAATGGCACCAAGTCATATCACCAGTGTTTGTGGCAAACCATTTCAGTACATAGTTTTAACAATAACCACCAACTTGATTAAAGTTTGTAAAATTGCCTTGCTATAATGTTGTGAAAGAAACCGTTACTGTGCTGGTAGTAAGACGTTGTGCACAGTAACACAGTGCGAGTGTTCTAGAAGGAACGTGTTTTGTGCTTCTCTACGCACTCATATTGGTTGTCTACCCGCCAGGGGCGCGGCATACTATCCCGCCGGGCCAAGGGAGACGATGGCGCGTCAATAACGAGTCCAGGCGTCGTCATGGTAACCGAGCGTCGCTTTGCACCTTGGCACAGTACAAAAAGAGCACGCGGTTTTAACGGAGTGAAGGGGGTGGGGGCCAGGGGGGGAAGGGGGGCATGCCTCCTGACGAGCAAAGTGCGTGTGGTTTATAAACGCGTGAATCACCTCTTCCACGTTCTATGTTTTGTCATAATATGCTTTTGTATATTAAATATTAATAATATATTTTCATTTTTATTGTTTAGATAATAAATATAGAAAGTTTAAAACTACCCACCCTAAGAGTATGCTGAGCGTTTCTTTTGCCATATCAGTAAAACAGACTATATATACATTATGTTATATAATTGATGTAAACATACTTTATTTAATCACAACAGAGCAATGCTCTAAGATGGATTTGTTATAAAAATTTATAATTCTACTTTTTTAATATAATATGGAATAAACATTTTGATCAAACGACGTTAACTATTTATTGGTAACAATAAGCAAAAATGACAAGTAATTCATGAATAATTATAATTATAATGTTTCTTACTATTTTATTATCTTATTTCCCCCACGTTTTTATATCCGTATTGGCTATCCAAACATCACAAGGAATAGTAAGTTAGCCTGTATAAGAAATGTACTTGTAGGACGATATTAAAGCTGTTTGGAGCATACGCCCTGACTCATCTCCAGCTGAAGCAGGCCACAGACCACGTCCCAGTTCTTTTATTATTTCTATAGTAATACTTTCAACCCAACTGTAAGAATTGGGCGACCTTGCTTGGAGTTCATTAATAGTCCAACATGTAGTGTAAACCTAATATACCCATTTGTCTCTAGCCACCAGGTCTTGAAAGGAGCTCCCCCCCGTCACGGCTACTGATTCTCTCGAGCCATGAATTGTCCTCATGGGACCAATCACGTGACCTTTCCCCTCTTGCCACATCAACTTGCCAATGCTCGTAGCCATGGCCGAGGCCACACTAACTGACACTAACAACTTTCCTTAACGCACACTATCTGCTAGTAATGTTTCATAGCTAAGTGGTTAGAACAGCCAACCCTCATTTAGGAGATTCACCAAATGTTGTTGAATTAGTTATTCACCTTTATTACATATGTATTTATTCCTCTTATACCATTTACAGTGAAAAATATTTACAAGTCTATTACTTTGTACCAAGTATTATTAATAATATATAATGTTAAATTAAATCGTATTTAGTAAGATTATAAAATGTTTTTGACTATAAATATAGTATCAAATATATATTAAACTAAATTAACTATCATGTTGTTTTAATATAAAATAACTAAGATATAACACTATCATATTAAACTCGCATACAAACAATAGCCAGAGTTCCTTACGAACGTACATTTGAAGCACCTTTTAGAAAATATAAACTTATCCCCAAGATTTATAACATTTACTATATTTTGGATGTTAGTTGTATATTTATTGATACTATATACCAAATGTGGCTGCTACCATTGTACTGTTGGCATTAATAGGCCGTGTATATGTTTCAGAAGCAATAACCAAATCATTGATATGGAGTTATATATATAAGATCCCGTGACGTGTGCGTGGTCTTGGCGGACGGTGACTGACTGACTAACCTACACATATCAGGAGTAACTTCATTGCCGTTTCCCTCAGGCAAACTCTCTCTGATCTATCACATATCCTAGCGCTACAGTTTTCTATTCCCGACAACAAACACACACTACACCCCTTATTATTAGAAATACAAATGATAGAACAGTACAAAATAATAGAAAATAGCCAACATACAAACTATAAGCTAAGACCTAACCTAATAAATACAATGTAAACATACACTAAACCTAGAATGAACCAAATAAATACAATGTAAACATAATATACTGAACCTCATAAATACAATGCATACCTAGACCGGCCGGTCGTCTTAAGGATATAATACAATTATAATAATATTAGCAAAGTGAATTCACCAAACTATGTCAAGTTAGGTGTAGCTTCAAAATGTTTGCAATTATTAACGGTTCAGTTCAATATAGTCTTCTTTACCTATCCACATTATTATTATTATTATTACTATTTCGACGACACTTATTTAACACTTAAGGAAATCTATAATGTTTTAGGTTTTCTTTTAACTTTTTTTAGGAACCTTTTGAAATATAATGTCATAGGACTTATTATATATTATGTTACATCTTTTTATACATTAGAGAATTACAAGACCCAAATTATCCAAATAAGGTAAATACCTAGTGTACATAGGGTAGTTAAAGTACCTATTAGATTAGAACCATTTAATCCTCCCTATGGGTGTCCCTTAGAACAAACCACCCACTACTTTCCTTAAGGATTGAGTCAAGGTCAATCAGAGCAGTTACAACAGTTGGTTAACACTTCCAGTTGTAATGTAGCGCAATTCTTCTCGTGCCTGTGTAGCATACGGCTAACGTGGGCTACTGGTTGCAATTCCCCTTCACTCCGTTGGTACAACACTGGTCCTTGCCCCGAAGATGATGCGTCTGTTTGTAGAATAAATGGATTTTGAAAATCCCCCATTTTCAATGAAGGAGGTTGAGAAAGTTTATATTTTAACTTTTTGAACGCTTATTAGGCTCGCGACTCCACTGAAATACACCCTTATTTTTCTTTATTTGGTAAAGTTGGAGAGCTTCCGATGCGAGATTGGGTATGAGTCTTCCATAAAAATTGATCATCCCTAAAAATGCGGCGAGCCTCCTTGTAGTGTTGGGCGTGGGAAACTCGCGCCACGCAGTTGCGGACACCAGATCTTGAGGATGCTGTTCTAACTGCTGTCCAACAGGCAGCACACGTGACATCGCGTGAGCTACGAACGTATCAACGTCAGCGTTACACCAGGTCGTGCCTCATGAGGGCTACCACCCATACCATTGGTGGTGGACTTGCGGAAATCATCGGCTAGAATTGTGTGATCGTTTGAGAAAAACGAGCTATCAGAGAATTAATTGATCACACATTTGTAGCTGAGGATTTCCGCACGTCCATCACAGTATCTGCCTTAAACCCTGGGCACGGGACAATTCCTGGATACCTCAGTAGTAAGAGCATTGACGTACCAAACCAAGGTTCCGGGGTTTGATTCACGTGTCTAAGTGACTTTTTTTAAATTCAAAGAACATGGCAGATACGGCTACAAGCGAAATTTAACAAGAACAATATATTTTCTATTTAATTTATCATTAAAACATTGATGTTGTGATGAGTGTCCAGACCATCAATTATATAATTTAACTTTAGCTAAAATATTTGGGTGTATTTACAGATAGTCTCACTAGAGAACCTTCACAAAATATTAATATTTTCATGAAACCCTCGCCAGTAGACAGGTTTTGAAGATTATATTATTTATTTCACAGATACTTTGCTGACAAATCAACACTATTAATAAACGTGAAGTTCTCTAAGACCACCACATCTCCAATCCTACCCCCGCTTTAATCTAGCTCACCCTCGTCTGGTATCCCTTCAAAAACAAAAACAGCTGTTTCTTCTGGTGTGACCATTTACTTACCTCTCCTTGAAGCTTTACATTTGAATGTGGTTTTGATAACTTCGGCTAGTAAACTTACTCCAGAAAATCAGCAGCTAGAACAAGAAGTTAACACACAATCTTATTTAAGAATCCATCAATACTTGTATTTCAAATGTTCTCAATCACGCCCAAATCACTCTAACAAATGTTCTGCCAAAATGTCGCATTGTTATAATTTGAACATACTGTTAACCAATATTATAATTAGCAATTACGTCCTCCATATTGTTTCAATATAGTGGATACAAAACACTTATTTTTGGACTTTTATCAGCTTATATTTATTCTTTTTCTTATTTCTACTGGATAAAACTTATACATTTTCAGAATAGAATTATATTATACTTCCCATTTAACTTGAGGCAAAAGTTTGTTGGATATATAACTCCACCTTTTGCCTTAATCAGAGCTCTAAATCACGAAATATGGGAACCAAGGATAAATCATGATATAAATAATATAGGATGTGTATTAGCTTGTATGTATGTGTGTGTATGTGTATGTGTATGTGTTAAAACTACAAAACCAAGAGATCTAGAAATCTTAAATCAAACTAATATGTAAAAATGGAATGTCGAATGACTGTTTGTTAATCCAACACACCTAGACCACGATATACTTTTTAAAGATATAATTATTTTAAAATACCAGAAATGTTGTGTAAATACACTAAATTACCTAATACATTTACTAAACATATGACCTTTCCAAGGGGAATTGGTCGAAAAGGGGGGATTAAATATTTCCAAAAATTAGTTAAAAAATAATTATTACTGAACCTGCTTCGATTGCCTCATAATATATGGCATAGCTCTCTCTATTCACTAGACTACGGATGTCAGAGAAATCTGAGTTCGAACCCTGGTTGGGTATATTGAAGTTGATTTATTCTAAATGATCTGCCACTTTACTTCCACTATAATGTTGGTGCACTTTCTCTAAATTCAACCCTACTCATTCCTAGTTGATGATATACGTAAAACCTGGACAGGTAGTAAGATGCGGTGCCTAAAATATAGTTTCACAGTGGTCGAAGATTGAAATTTGTCAAGCGCTATAAGAGCCACCACAAACCATTTGAGTACAAATTTAATTTTAAAATTAATGACTGGGCAAGGGGGAAAGGGCTCGGCGCCCAAAATTTCCTAAGCTAATAGAATACAATATTTTCCGTGTGGTAAAAGAATGAAATATTCAATTGCACGTAGAGGGACCACCTTGATCAACAGTAAGTGTCTGAATATGTTTGCTATTTGCTAAACTGTGATGCTCCTAGTTTCTATGTTTAGTGACGACATATATAATTTATGTTTACCTATCTTGTGATTGTTCTTGGTCAAATAATGCTTTCATTTGTGAACTCAGTTTTTGGGCTCGTTATTGTTTCGTTTCAAAAACTATTTTTATAATTCATTGGATGGCATATTTGTTTTTGGATTGGAAATAAATAAATATTCCAGTTGGATGATGGACAACATAAATCGATACACTTTTGATATTTGTTTGTATGTATGAATTATTCGAACATTTCTAAACATCTTATAAATCCAAAATTTGGTAAATTAGTAGGCATTAAACCTTAAGATATTATTCTCTAGATAAGTCCTAGGATCTAAAATTTAATATGGCAGATTCTCAATAGTAGATCGAATTAGGCCAGAAACATTAAAAACTGATCATTAATTTTCTATACTGTAAAGTGTAACAGTTCTATATAACCTAATTTAGTTTATCTCTTTAACCACCAATTATTATGTTATTCTCCTTTATTTATAATTCAGTACTAATAATCGAGAGTACAAATATTGTGTATAAGGAAGTTATGAATTAATCTTTTAGAAAAAATTCCAACTTCTAACATATTAGATTATAATCTGTATTTTACATGTTTTGCTTCACAATTTTAAACAATAAAAGATTAATATTTACACATAATTTAGAATTTTGTTACTGTATCGTGAATTCACCTTCACTCTAATATGTATAGAACGATAGCTATTACTAAGTAAATGTATAACAAAGTATAGGCAGGTAAATATGTAAAAAGAATAAGAGAAATAAATAGGCAACAGTAATATATATATTATAAAAAACATAAAATGATGATATAGGGCTACAATTGATAAACAGGATTAATACAGGACAAAAGAATGATAAACAGTAATAAATAGCCGTTAAATTGGTTAGGGAAAACAAGTAACACTTAAAAGTATAAAGCAAAACATTAAGTTTTAAACTGGCAAATATAATAGGATTTAGATATCATATTCTGAAAATTGAAAAATGACACCTGGATACGGGAATTGAACCCGCGACCTTCGGCTTGGTACGCCAATGCTCTTACCGGGTTAAATTCTCGTGTCCAGGTGTCATTTTTCAATTTTCAGAATATGATATCTAGATGGTGTTACCCTCACTAAAATGCACAAATGATAGCTTCGGCTATTTGATTCTTGATAGGATCTAACACCTCCAAAAATATAAGAGCTTCCCGTACCAAGGGAGAATACGTGTCCAAGACGACGCGGTAACAGTCAAAAGGAAGTTAAGTTGATAGAGAGTATTGGATTCCAAAACAGCCGGGCTAGCACCAGACTACAAACAGAATTGTACTATAGCCGGTCCTTTCCCAGTGGGTACTGCCTGAGCACTCAATAGTACATTTATACCACTACCCACTCCCTGGGGTATACATCAATTCTAGTACACACTAACTTTATATTTGGACCAATGAGGTGCCAACAAGGGGCAAATGAAAATACTATCTGTGCGGGCCACCACACAAAACTAGCCGTGTTCCGCACTTTGTGCACCCAAAATAGTAACACGAAAAAAGGGGTGCCAACAAGAATACTGTGAGATACTGACCTAACTACGTCCTCAAGTAAAGGCATTAGACAACCTGCTTGTTGTCATACAACAATTCTAACAAGTGAGCATGACGTCCACGGCGTCATAGAATATTGTGAAGTCATAAGGACTTAAAACGGAATAATGAACTTATGGAGAAGAGGAACCTAAAATCACGGTCCTTATTACGAATATAGCTCAAAACCTCTGTATTTAGGCTATATTATATGGACATAGGGAAACTATATAGTCAGACTATCTGACTAAAGAAATTAAGTCAGATTGACATAAAACAAAACTTAGTCACTCTGACTAAAACAACAAGTCTGAAGGACTTGGAAAACATTATAGCCGCTTCGACTGACAGAAACAAAATTAGTCTCCTTGACTACTACAACAAGTCTGAAGGACTTGGATATTTGCTGAATACTTGGATCATCAGACGATATTCCTACAGCGTCGAGGTGGTGAGACCCACGACCCGAAAATCAAGACCACAATTTTATTCTTCAGGTTCTGGAGCAAAGGTTCCTCCTTCGAGGATATAATATGAAGAACTACAGTAGAATGAACCTAGGGGTCACCCGTTATATACGGTTTTTTCTGACTCTAAACAGGACAAAATATGGGCATATAATGAAAGAAAAGGAAGGAGGGGGGGGAGGGGGGGAGAGGTAGGAAAGTTGGAGAAAGAGTTGCCTAGGAAGTCCGCTAGGGCAGCAGAGCTCATAGCTTAAGGCATTGAACCAACGACAGTTAGGTCCTCCTTCAACATCGAGTGTTCAAGGGTTCAGACATCTGTTAAAACTGCCATGCCTTTGCCTCCACCATACTTGCAGAATAGTTTGTCGTAGCATGGTGTTTGTATCGGGGAAGTCGTTGACCTGGCGGTCTAGGGGTAAGGTGTAAGACTTCTATGCTGGCGGCCGGGGTTCAATCCTCGGTCCCGGCACAGATTTATCTGATTACCAAACCCTTCCTTCACCTCTGACAAGACATCTTGTGAATGTGGGGAATGCCAGGCCTCCACCGTGGTTCGGATTCCACGTTAAACTGTAGGTCCTCCATTTCATCTCACAATCACCCTACCATTACACATTAGCGTAAGTGCGTATAACCCGAACGGGTAGTAAGACGCGGTGCTAANTGACAAGACATCTTGTGAATGTGGGGAATGCCAGGCCTCCACCGTGGTTCGGATTCCACGTTAAACTGTAGGTCCTCCATTTCATCTCACAATCACCCTACTATTACACATTAGCGTAAGTGCGTATAACCCGAACGGGTAGTAAGACGCGGTGCTAATAATAATAATGTATCCGGGAACATCCACTTAATCTAAGTAGAACACAAATGATATTATTGCGGAACATATCAGTTTTAATTCTATTTATTGGATTCCTTTATTTCATTTTAGTATTTTGTTAAGATTACCGTTTGTAATGTATTTTTACTTAAGTGACATTCTACATTACTTTTATCTGTGATTAATTACACATTTTATAGTAAAACAACGTTACTTTATAGATACCCCATGTGAATAACGAGTACAATGGCTAGGCTTTTACTAGCAGTTGAATTTTTTCCAGTTTTCTTTCTTTCTGGGTGCTATAAAAGATAAGAAAACCTCAAAATACATTTTGAGAATGTTTGTCTCTCAGTACATTTGCTTGTTTCTGGTAAACTCAAAACGTATCCATCGGCTAGAGACGTACCTTCTTCTGTTGAACTCATTATTTTTCATATATATATATATATATATCTCATCATCATACAACAATGGTGATCTATATACTACAACACTATCTCATCATCATACAACAATGGTGATCTATATACCACCACGCTATCTCATCATCATACAACAATGGTGATCTATATACCACCACGCTATCTCATCATCATACAACAATGGTTATCTATATACCACCACGCTATCTATCATCATACAACAATGGTGGTCTATATACCACCACGCTATCTATCATAATACAACAATGGTGGTCTATATACAATCATGCTATCTCATCTTCATACAACAATGGTGATCTATATACCACCACGCTATCTATCATCATACAACAATGGTGGTCTATATACCACCACGCTATCTATCATCATACAACAATGGTGGTCTATATACAATCACGCTATCTCATCTTCATACAACAATGGTGATCTATATACCACCACGAGTAGCTGGGATACGGAGTTAGTTCCAAGCTCCATCAACTATCCCTGCCGACTAAACGAGTAGCTGGGATACGGAGTTAGTTCACAAGCTCCATCAACTAGCCCTGCCGACTAAACGAGTTGCTGGGATACGGAGTTAGTTCCAAGCTCCATCAACTAGCCCTGCCGACTAAACGAGTAGCTGGGATACGGAGTTAGTTCCAAGCTCCATCAACTATCCCTGCCGACTAAACGAGTTGCTGGGATACGGAGTTAGTTCCAAGCTCCATCAACTATCCCTGCCGACTAAACGAGTAGCTGGGATACGGAGTTAGTTCCAAGCTCACATCAACTAGCCCTGCCGACTAAACGAGTTGCTGGGATACGGAGTTAGTTCCAAGCTCGTCCACTGACACGCCTTCCAAAGACTTTGAAAATATTACTCTCTTCCGGATTGATCTGGGTCGACCGGGAATGGGATTCTCGGGGCTTTCAGAAGGAATAGAAGTCTGACCAGGGTGCATAGCATTCCCATCCCTTCTATCTTCCTTTGTGTTCCTTACTCCCCTCCCCCCCTTTTGTCCCTTTCTGTTTCATTTCAAGCTGAGCTGAGAAGTGAGTATAAACTTACGACTTTTTCCTTTTACCTTACTCTTGTTTGGATTCTCATATAGAACACTTCTTGTCCAGGAAATTTTAAGCCTTTTAAAAATTTCTTACGGCCTTTCTTATCTAAATTATTTTCTCGTTATATATATATAATCTTTCGTTTGAAAAATTGTTTATGAATAAAACTAAGTTGAAATTAGTTTCTCTTTTGAACCTTTATTACTTTTCTTAAAATATTAGAATATTTTATTTTTATGACGTAGATTCTTTTGTATTTAACACTAGAAACTGAATTACCAATACTCATAATTTCGGAACGTATTGTATTCTTTAAACTATAATATCCTCCATTTTAATAAATTATAGATAAACCTTTCATCTCGGACCTATCCTTTATGTTTCATCCCGCCCAGAACAGATACCGTCGTGGTCCCATTAAAGGTTTACCTCTTGCTCTTTAATAGTTATTCTCATTTAACACTTAGGAGTATGTTTAAATCAGTCCGGCTGGATACAGTTCACAAACACATATGTATTGCAGCATATATTTATTTGTGCATTCTTTATATGAGTCGCTCTGTAATTTTGTTGTTTATTTTTAATGTTGTATTTATGAACGTCCTTCCCTTTCCCTTAAGGACGCAGGCTGAGGACGGGTACAAGGGAAAATCCAGTATTAACAATATAGAATTAGAAGTAATACCTTTTAACAACTAAATTAAATGTTTTTTAATTTCTAAATAAAATTAACCGTTACATAAGATACATTAATGGATTTAGTTTGCATAGTTAATATAGGTTCAAATAATGTAGACGTTGTAGATAAATGCATAATAAATATTCTTACAATATTGTAACAAAAATACCAGTACATGTGACAATATCCAAGCTTATAAAAACACCGGCACAAACTGAAACAAAAACATAACAGTGCGCGCAGACTAAGGCACGTGATTCCAAGCCTGGTTGTAATTGGGTAGTAATGACAGCTCTGACTGGAGCACATGCTCATTAGAAGGTACAATGAGTAAATTATCATAGCGTTCTCACCTTCTAGATTTATTGAAGCAGTACATGTAAGCCGTGCTAACAAAAATGTTTTTATAGCTATACGAGAATATTTATTTTTAAATATCCCATTTATGCTGAAACACAGATCAATTTTTTTTTCCCTATACAGTCAATTTGTTGTCGCTCATTTTGATAGTTTACCCGGTACGGTTCGTACCACCCGCTCCCATTTATTGACGCCACTGGAAATATTAGAAGCTCTATTTGGCTATTAAATATTGTTTAAACATACAACTGGTTAAACCTGAGGTGTCGTTGTCTAGTTGCCTGTTGACGCAACAAGGACATCTCGTACCTTCACTGTCAAACAAACTTTACGCATTTCACAAAATAAAATGATTAAATATTCAAAAATTAGGGGTGGGTGCTCCTCTACAGTATGAACACATAGGAATAGTCACTATAGAAATTAAAATTAATAGAAAACTATTTGTGAGACTATTAAACAGAAGAAAGGTTCTCGGGACTAGCTATATTTCCAATTAAAACCCAGAGAGAGAGAGAGAGATAGAGTTAAATGTCAGTGATCGTTTGAGAAATTTGGAAGAAATGAGGACCAGAAAAGTTAAAATCAAAGTGTATCTTGTTTCTATCAATATTAAATATGGAACCAACATTTCATTTTAAGGGATGTCTTTGAGTGTTAATTATACTCCTATGTAAAATGTAACATAATGTGTTAAGGACAAGTTAGGTTTAATTTAGAGGATTTGTACCCAAATTGGCGTTGAGGAAGAGTGGAAAACATTAAAGATAAACCCCCTTTAGTTCACCCGACTGAAACGGAATCCCAAACTCACTATCATTGACAGTCTAGCCTAGTTCAAGCGTGGTGCCTTAGAACATTCGGCCAGAGAAGTGGGTATTAATTTTTTACATTATTTTGTGACTTTTTTTAAAAATCAAAAGGCTTTATAAAAGCTATTATTTTCCAAATGTAGAAGATATTTTTGATTTTCGGCGATTGGACCAACAACTATGAAAGGAGTTTGAGATTGCAAGTTGGGAATTGTATTTTTTATGTTAGTAATAGCCTACTTAATAAAAATTAACACATAAATAAAATTATGAACTAATTTTTATTGCACCCAAGTATATTTAACAAAATGATTCATATATTTTAAAATTATTTTAACTAAGTTAAAAATGTCCATACAGACGAACTTGGTTATAACGTTCTCGGCTATTGCGCCAACTCAGGCGTAGCGTCAGCTTTTCAGCGGTCCGCTCAAACTGTAATCTATTAACTTTATAAAAACCTCTGTTTTATCGTCGCTACCACTCGGTTGTATCGCCAAAAACTTATTAGATATTTTACTTTAAACTTTATTTAAATATAAAAAAATATAAAAAATAGTTAAATATAAAATAAACTGAAAAATTGCCTATTCCTACAAAAGTATATTTTATAGCATGGTCAAATAGTCCGCTTGTCCAATAATATACTGAATAGAAAGACAAAGTCAGCGGGAATTGTGGGCGCTTCAAGATTAGAATGAAGAGAGGACTAACCCTCCTTCATTGTCACTGAGCTGGCTGGAACTGTCTCAAAATGAAGAGGACTAACCCTCCTTCATTGTCACTGAGCTGGTTGGAACTGTCTCAAAATGAAGAGGACTAACCCTCCTTCATTGTCACTGAGCTGGTTGGAACTGTCTCAAAATGAAGAGGACTAACCCTCCTTCATTGTCACTGAGCTGGTTGGAACTGTCTCAAAATGAAGAGGACTAACCCTCCTTCATTGTCACTGAGCTGGTTGGAACTGTCTCAAAATGAAGAGGACTAACCCTCCTTCATTGTCACTGAGCTGGTTGGAACTGTCTCAAAATGAAGAGGACTAACCCTCCTTCATTGTCACTGAGCTGGTTGGAACTGTCTCAAAATGAAGAGGACTAACCCTCCTTCATTGTCACTGAGCTGGTTGGAACTGTCTCAAAATGAAGAGGACTAACCCTCCTTCATTGTCACTGAGCTGGTTGGAACTGTCTCAAAATGAAGAGGACTAACCCTCCTTCATTGTCACTGAGCTGGTTGGAACTGTCTCAAAATGAAGAGGACTAACCCTCCTTCATTGTCACTGAGCTGGTTGGAACTGTCTCAAAATGAAGAGGACTAACCCTCCTTCATTGTCACTGAGCTGGTTGGAACTGTCTCAAAATGAAGAGGACTAACCCTCCTTCATTGTCACTGAGCTGGTTGGAACTGTCTCAAAATGAAGAGGACTAACCCTCCTTCATTGTCACTGAGCTGGTTGGAACTGTCTCAAAATGAAGAGGACTAACCCTCCTTCATTGTCACTGAGCTGGTTGGAACTGTCTCAAAATGAAGAGGACTAACCCTCCTTCATTGTCACTGAGCTGGTTGGAACTGTCTCAAAATGAAGAGGACTAACCCTCCTTCATTGTCACTGAGCTGGTTGGAACTGTCTCAAAATGAAGAGGACTAACCCTCCTTCATTGTCACTGAGCTGGTTGGAACTGTCTCAAAATGAAGAGGACTAACCCTCCTTCATTGTCACTGAGCTGGTTGGAACTGTCTCAAAATGAAGAGGACTAACCCTCCTTCATTGTCACTGAGCTGGTTGGAACTGTCTCAAAATGAAGAGGACTAACCCTCCTTCATTGTCACTGAGCTGGTTGGAACTGTCTCAAAATGAAGAGGACTAACCCTCCTTCATTGTCACTGAGCTGGTTGGAACTGTCTCAAAATGAAGAGGACTAACCCTCCTTCATTGTCACTGAGCTAGCTGGAACTGTCTCAAAATGAAGAGGATTAACCCTCCTTCATTGTCACTGAGCTGTTTGGAACTGTCTCAAAATGAAGAGGACTAACACTCCTTCATTGTCACTGAGCTGGTTGGAACTGTCTCGTGTGCACGTCTAAGCTCAAATCCAATGTGTTTTTTTCGTATCTTATAAGTTCAACGTTAGTTTTTGTAGTAATTGTGTAATCATTTGATGGTATTATATGTATGCCTATATTTTTATAATCATGGTAAGTTGTAGTACAACAAGAAAAGTACTGACTATTCAAGAGAAAGTAGCCAACTTGTCATTAGAGCATGTGAAAGTGGTCAGAAAAAAGGCTGAAGTACGAGGAACAGTTCTAAATGTAACTTATGTAAATACAGTACTTTTTTTTAGAAATATTCTTCATTTATAAATTAAATTCAATTTAAAATTTGTGAAATGTCCTTCCTTACAAGATACTAAAAGTGTTCTTTTGGTACCTGTTTATAATGTCGCTCTGATGTGACGTCAACATTTGTTTGGCCCTTTCGATGACGCTATAATCAAGTTCGACTGTATATGGTATGGACACAAATTACTCTAATGTGTTATTAATATATTTGTTGAACCTATATTGTCCTAAAAGCTTATAATTATTTTTGCTTGGCTCACTTTCAGTATAATGTACTATTCTTTAAGTTACTATTATAGAACTATAAAACGTTGCGCCAGACCCCTCGCTCTGGATGTTGCACCCCTGCGTAAAGAACACACGCTCTCTCTCTACATCCAACCCGTCGTAATGAAGTATTGATCTACACTGTAGCACTGCTCTAATCTCGGTATTATATTTCATTGTTATTCTGAAGTAATGCATTGCCCTCGTCCCTGGTCCACATGCTAATTTCATCCAGACCCTTTCTTTCTACCTTAACAATTCCCAACTAAACTTTCCGATTTAATTACGTCTCCTTCAAAGTTCCGTCCTAGTATTCTCTCCACTTTGGTAAATTACATATCCCCAAACCCCCTTGTTTAATGTGAACACTGTGGGGATCTCGATACAAGGGCTCTCCTCGACATTGGGCTTTATCCATCAGCCATTTGTTTTTTGACCCGACGAGAAAGAGCAACTATAAATTCACGGTAATGGGAATATTTCTGCATCAGGGAAAAGGGAGCTTTGTGAATAATTGAGGATAAAACCCGTTTACCTGATGAGGATTCGAATTCTTACCTCATTATTGACTAACTAGATTAAAATAGCTTGGCATTTAGACCGTACTTACCTTACGATGTGGATAACTATTTTATTCATTTAAAATTTTATCACAAAATGCTACAATTTATTACTAAAATATGTCAAAGTAATGTAAATTTTTCACAAAGTATTAAATTCCATATAACAATATTCTTCTGAACATTTTAAATTTAAAAATGTGACTAGAGAAGGAAATAGAGTGGTTGAGGGGGAACGGGAGATACAATTTTAAAAAAGTTTTTAGATGAGGGGGGCAATTTAAATTGTTAGATTGGTAATTGCGAGAAAATCATTTTTAATGGAAAAAACTATCTTAAATATTAGTTATTTCTAAAAGCGAGGTTATTAAATGGGAGCTTTTAAATCTTTCAAATTTAAAGATTATCAAAACCTGAAATTTCTAGACGATTGAGTTAGTTCAGTTGGTTAAAAGGATCACCTCACACAGTGTAAAGATGTGAACGTTATTACGTTTCAAAATGAAGGATTGGGAAGGTGAGTCTCCTGTAAATGTCCAGAGCTGTCACAAACACTTATTCTGGGGGGGTATAAAATTGAAATTCAACATGTAAGTAGATAGTCCTTCCTGTATTGAAGTGTAGCGTCTGAACAAATGGAACGTACCTACAGTTCATGTACACAGCTGATATAGAACAGTATTTTAGATAGCCTAATCAGTCATAAATCTCAAATTGGGAATGTCGAAACTTAAAAGGAAGGAGGGGAGAGGTAGATATTATACTTTTTGACATGAGAGAAAATTGAAATTGGCTGAGTTAGTGGAAAGTACCTAACCATAAAAGTTGAAAATTTAAGAGGGTGGAAATGTCCTAAGCAAAGTCTTCTCGATATGGTGGAAATCCTTAAATTTTAAAGGCAGACTAAAACTGTAAAAAAATAAATCAAAACCAAAACTAGAGATATGTTAAAGTGAATCCATTAGCATTACGTATATATATAGCTAAATATATATTATAACCAATATAGGAGCTAAATAACAATAAAAATAAAACAATTCTCGTGATGTAGCTTCGGGACCGTAATTCTTTTTGGTAAATCATAATGCTTTATCTTTAATATATTTCTTTAGCAGAGACTACTATTATATTTACCCTCTTTGGTAAACCGTTATGCTCTTTTCTACAACATGTTTCTGTGACAATGTAAATTATCTTTTTTCACTAGTACGTTTATAATCGTCCTATTTAAATATTGCTCTTTCAATGGATTGTGTTCATTTTAGGGCAAGCTAATATTTTCGTTTATCTTTTATGTATTTAATTAAAATTTTAATACGGGTATTTGGTTTGTGATCACCAAAGCTAGCTCAGAATTGTACACGAAGGAACTATCAAAATTGTTGAACGTCCTAATTTGCGGTGAAATAATGCCAACCTCTGCCAACAGAGGGCGTTATGTGGGTAGCACAATGGACCCTCTGGCCTTTTATCTCAGTTTTCTAGACAGTAACTCCTCCTTTTACCCCGCGAGGGATGGATGCCCCCTTTCCAAACTCATTGCTTCACAGAAACATTTGGTTTTCTATTTACATATGTGATTATTTTGTTAATTATTAGTTTTACCTGCTTCGGTGTCCGCATGCTATAAGGAATTACTATTTCAACAATCCAGACCGCCGATAACGGGGAGATCGTGGTTCAATCTAGGTTGGATGTACTCAGGATGGATTTTTACAAATGGTTTCTTACTTTTATTCACGCAAATTCGGGTTCCATTCCTCATAATTCAACCTTAATCTTCCGTAGCCCATTAGCGTAACTAGTACGTAAGCGTATAGTCCGAACGGGTAGTAATACGCGGTGGTAAAAAATAAATATAAAAATATTATTTTAGTATTGACTTTTAAATTATATGAACCTTACGACATTTTATCAAAATTGTCTAAAAACCAAATATGAAATTAGTTGTATAGTGGGGGACCTGGCGGTCTAGGGGTTAAGGTGTCAGACTTCTGTGCTGGCGGCTGGGGTTCAATCCTCGGTCCTGGCAAAGATTTATCTGATTGCCAAACCCTTCCTTCACCTATGACAAGACATCTTGTGAATGTGAGGAATGCCAGGCCTCCACCGTGGTTCGGATTCCACGTTAAACTGTAGGTCCTTCATTTCATCTCACAATCACCCTACCACTACACATTAGCGTAAGTGCGTATAACCCGAACGGGCAGTAAGACGCGGTGCTAATAATAATAATAATAATAATAAAGTTGTATAGTGGGTCAAGTGATAAGTATCTATAACTGGTATAGTGTTTCAACAGCAAGATAAGATTATAAATTATATAAAAATAATGTACATAGGCTATATATAATGAATACAGATATATGTATGAATAAAATGTTGGTAGTTTAGTATTGTAAACATTCTCAGTGTCAATAAAATTACTATTTATATTGTTTTAAATGGTAATATTGTATCAATAATTTAGGCCTAGCATTATATAAATAGAGTATATTTGATCAAAGTATTTTAACCAATTCCTTGTTTAAATCGATATTAAGTAGGATATTTGGCAATTATTTTATCTTAATGTGCTATGCAGATTATAATCTTAAGCACAACAAACAAAAAACAACATTAGTGCTAAATAAATCCTATTTAAACGCTGAGTGATACCTAAACACTTTCTGTATTACAAATTGTTATTGAGGTGATTTTTAAAGAGTTATAACTTATGTTCTATAAAGAGTAAAATTTAAATAACATTGCTGTCTAGTTTTGTATTTTTTAAATGGAGACGTTGAATAAAATACCCCTATAAATTTTAGTTGTTTAAATATATGTTTAAAATGAAATACATAATAAGATCTCAGTATAATCTTCCATAGTTGGTTATGATATTGAAACCATGTTCTTCTTCATAAAAAGTGCGACGTAAATTAAAATTAGTTCCTCACGTGTCACTTCCATCCTGTCTACCCGTTTAAATGTTGCTATTGAGGAAGGCATTAGGTCCTTTGGAGAATGTTAGACTGACGTATCCTCGAGCTACAGGTAGGACTGGGGTCAGGATCAACAACGTACAATGTACATCTGCACTATGAGAAGGAGAAACTCATTTTAAAAATACCCCCTTCAACACAACCAGCCGGGCTTAAAGCCCCAACCTGCTCGTAATATAATGTAGGAATAACATTGTTGTAACAATCTGCCATTGAAAACAATGTTAAAAATTGTACTAGAAGCAGCGCAACAACACACATTGGTTATAAATAATACAAGAAGTAATCAGATCCAAAACAATGAACAATATAATAGACAAATAATTTAAAAAAAAATGTATTACTATGTCCTACTCCCCGTTTGGGATATAAGCATATGTACTAATTACGTTAATGTTCTAGGGAAGACGAGAGATATTTATAAATAAAGTGTACCTGCATTTGCGTGGCCAGACTGGACACACATTTAAGGGAAACCACCCTCAGTTAATCCGACCAGGATTTAAATCCCGATCTTCCACGACATCGGCAGTGTACACTACTAAGAGAGCGATGTCTTTGACCATGCAACCATCGAAATGCTTTTAAATTAATAGATTTTTTTTAAATCGAACATATTATGAAATAAATTTTTTATTGATTATAAATATTGGTGACAAATGTTATCCACTGACCATCCAAACAGCGTGCTAAATAAGATAATGGTATAATAAGCAAGTTTATAGGTATGTAGAGAATCTTTGTTGCAGGTAATCCATAAACCGCATAACGTTCTTTTCTTACCTTCTTTACCTCTCCCCCATGTTATACCAAGTAGACAGTATAAACAAGGACTATAGATATTAAATATTGACTTATAACATTGTCGCACTCACACGCAGCTCAGTGAGGGCTGCCTATGTCCAAGGCGGTGCAGGGCTGGCAGAACTGGGCTCTGTGGAGGGAGTGTAGTGTTGGGCGGATAGCTGGCCATAATTAACACACTAATTGCACCGCTGCGCTGCTGTTTTACCCAGACCACCATTTAACAAACAGAAAAACTTTACTTGACTAAAAACACGGCGAAAACCTATTAGTGAAGCAGTTTTATATTCACTTATTTAATTTTATTCATTAGAAACAAGACACAAAAGCTATGTGTGACGTTTATTAAGGGGTAAACAATGATTTTAATTATTTTAGGGAACATACTCTTTCAAGTTCAACATACTGGCAAAAACGATTAAAAACTTCAAAACAAACACTTTAAAAGATTGTTAGCTACCTTTAATGACTCGGATATAGGACAAAATTATATTTTAGTAAGATTCAAACAGTACCAAGAAAATTTATGAATCCTACTGAATAAAACGTAAACTAGATTTTCATGTTCATATTTCAGTTTGATAAAAATGTAGTTTTCATATTGTGTGCATTTAGATTATCTATAAATTTCATTGCATTTTTTATTAGCTTAGTTGTGATCTGAGCCATTGATAACACTTTTTACCAAATATAATTTTATAAATAATAGTAATAATAATAATGGCATTAATAGAGATATAAAACCTCAGTTGTCGATGAAGGTTTTAGAGTTCGTAACTTACATCACCTAAGGATCTCTCGAATCGTCAACCTGGAAAACCCCATATATTTCTTTGCCCAATTTGATTCCTAGGCATAGACGAGAAAAAATTATATGATTATGTTTTGGAAAAACTGTAAAGAAGCTGTTTACAAGAGGAAGATGGTTCGAAAATAGAGGAACTATGTCTAAGAGCACGAGATGGAGAGTCTGTTTGGATCTTGTGGAAGACAACGGAGAGCTTTATGTGACTCTCCCACCATAGATCACCTATAATGGTATTTGTACTTTAATTTTTACAAGGAGAAAGATTACGTTTTGGCCAAACATTTATAGACAGTAGATTATTTATGGACAACAGAACAAATCTGTTTACTTTTTCTTAGCACGTCCTACTACCTGATGGAGTTCACCAAAATGTCACAGGAGCTGGTCCCTCTAAAAACTAGTGGAATGGATAAACACGGTGGTACTAAGAATATTGTATCATCAAACAATGGGTTTCATTGTATATCTTTCAAACTCAACTTGTTTAGAATACTTTTTATGCGTCCTTGTGGCATTACATCATATCATGTTTTCACAATGAGGGTAAGAATCCAGGGCTGCTAACATTGGGCTAGAATGTTAGACTTGCAAGAATATAACAATATTTAAGAAAGGGAGGATTGGGATCAGCCCACAGTTGATATATTCATCCAGTCACGTGACGTAATATTATAGTGGCTGTATTGTCGAGCATGTCTCAAAAAATTTCAAAATTTATCTAGTTGATGTAACATTTCCAAGAGTGACAAAAAGCTTTGATTATGCTTTACATGAATCTGTCTACCTGAACTTTCAATTATTCTACCTGGTTAAGCAAACCCAATCTTACCTGTGCCATTGAACTACCTCTACCTTCTTAGAAAACGTAACATCACAGGTATGATGCAGTATACCTGCATATCTTCATGGATCCCAACACTCTCCCCTTTGTTTGGATAATACAGTTAAAAGTGCTGAAAGTTTGGTGCTGTGCTTGAATTAACTGATCTTGAAGTGAAGTTGAGGAGAGAACTAAGGTTTGGAAGGTGGGTTTACATAAACCTTTAACTTGTAAGGTGTGGACACAACCAGTATTAACGTATTACAATGCCTTCCCCTTCCATCCCCCAGTTTTATTTACAAAGGATGCCATGTCTAACTGGCTAGCTCCTATACTCGTATTCATCAGTCTTACTACCACAAGGTTTCTTCCAGGTACTTGAGAAGCCATGGAAAGTCCCAAAAGCATCCTTAATCCTTGTTGTATAAATGAGATAATAATATCCAGAGCTCCAAAGAATATTCTTCTCTTAACCCCCACAGAGTAATAAGCCACACATCTATCTAAGAATAACATTGGCTAAGCATTCATCCTGTGTTTCAATTTGTTTTTTATTACATATCTAAACTCTTACAAGAGTATTTCGCGGGAAAATAATATTAAACCCTTTTATTATGCCAAGACTTTATATTCCGTTGATAATTTTTATTTATTTTTGTATTTTATTTCACTCAGCTTAGAAAAATGGCTTGGGAGCAAACTAACATCCAATAAGATTCAGTCTCAAAAAGTTAATGGGCTGCAATACAAATATTTCTGTATATTAACCCAATAATTTAAAACATTATATAATATCCTGGAAAACGTCATCATATATAAATTTATAGTTATTTACATTTTGTAATTAATGAGATACATTTGTCTAATATATTATCTAATTGACCCTAAATTACATGTTAGCCCAGTGCTATTTTGATAACATGAGCATTTGATCTAGGTCACGTAGGGATACTCCATGTTTTTTTAAATTATTTAAAATATTCTTATTAGATATAATTTATATTTATAATTGAAATGCATAGTTCAACGCAAAGAATTGTAGCATATTAATGCTACGTGACATGAGAACGCATGTGATCATTTCCTTGTCCGGGGATGGTTGGCAATACCGCCGCCAGGTATCGTGACCTTCAGTAGTCAGCACCTCGTGTATTGTAGACGGTATACGACCGATAGAAGGACACAACCTGCACAGGCATGAGTGGCCAAGGAGTAATAAGCCCATTGAATGTTACCACTAACAAAATTTTATTTGTATTCATAGAACAATTGAATAATTCAATAGTCAAACTTATCAACAAAGGCAAGTGCTCACTAGTGGCTGATAGTCTCATGTTGTTATCTTGTACCACTTCAATAGTCAAACAAGTCTGACAAAGTTTTATGGGACTTGGAGCATAACAATGCTACGTGGTCGTTTCAAGAACCGACGGTACAGAGTGGGCTCGGTCTACGCTTGGCGTCACAGAACAGACAGTGCGTCACAGAATTTATGATTTATATGATAACCTTTGTTTACTAAAATATATAGTGACAGGCATCAAAAACGGTAAATCATAATATGTTTTTGTAAACTACAGTAGCCCCATGGCAACTTTGGTGCTGACTGACAACTCACAGCTGACTTCTGACAGTCAACATTTAGGTATATACCTAAATTTTGACTGTCAGAAGTGATAGCTACCAAACACGTGTTTTTGCAGATCATATGGTTCGGAGTAGGGATACATAATTTGGTCTGGTAGCTTTTCAAACCTGTCAGTCAGCACCAAAGAAGCCATGGGGCTACTGTAATAATGTATATAAAGTGATGAGACGAAACCTAGTTTATTAGTTTGTTTTTTAAATTATTATAATTTTAAACTAAACTTTGAACATGAAAATTAATTAATTTAATATGATTAGTGCCCTTTTCCCATCTCTATCTTTTACATTTTGGGAAATCTATATTTTCTGACATAAAGTTTCTGGCTGTAAAGTATTTCAAAATGTTGCAAAAATTATGCACTTTTGAGATAAAATACGGAACACAAAACATGATTTGAAATCTTTTTGTGCGGGACATATTATATAAGATGAAAATATCGAGTAAAGGAATATACTGGACATCCTTTGCTGAGATTAAAAAGTTATTTGATAAGAACTTAATTAGGAATTATTGTTATTTTTATATTGAGAATTCAATGTATTTTAAATTGGTTAATGTTTCAAGGACACGTGTTTTCTAAGGCTGTTAGTGTATGTTAATTAATAGTTTAGTATCAAACAAATCCAAAAGTTTCCATGTTGTATGATTATAATAGTACTTGTTGTTAAACAGAACAGTTTCTTAGTTACACATCACAATATAATGAGGGCGAGAAGGACCACTGCCTCTGCTCCTTGAGGTCCGTGGTATTTGGTGGCTAAGGACCTGTCGTCCTCGTCCTGTATAAGGGAACGTTTGTCCTTGGTCACAGTGTTCTTAATCCAACGCAGGTATCCAGCGACCCTGACAAACACGCCCGGCTTGAGCTTTCCTGCGCACTCCTGTCCGAAGGAGGTGACCCCCTCCTGAATAGCATCCGGCCCACACACAAGAGGCCCCCCAGAGTCCCCCTGAAAACATTCATATAGTAACAATGTTGTGTGATATCCGTTATTAGAGACTTGTGTAGTTGTATCTATAGATTGTTCCAAACAACGTCTTTCTCGCACCATAAATGTAACATTATATCATTATTATTATTATTATTATTATTATTACTAGCACCTCGTCTTACTACCCGTTCGGGTTATACGCACTTACGCTAATGTGTAATGGTAGGGTGAATGTGATATGAAATGGAGGACCTACAGTTTAACGTGGAATCCGAACCACGGTGGAGGCCTGGCATTCCCCACATTCACAAGATGTCTTGTCAGAGGTGAAGGAAGGGTTTGGTAATCAGATAAATCTATGCCGGGACCGAGGATTGAACCCCGGACCCCCAGCACAGAAGTCTGACACCTTACCCCTAGACCGCCAGGTCACCTACAATAGTTTATTAATACAATTTTGTGAGCTTTAGTTGTACAGGAATAAAACTTCAAGTTTTGAACGCAATAATTCTCTAATGCCCTAGAGTAAGTAAAATTGTAAGTATCTCCAAAAGTCGATGCTAATTTTCCTTTAACTTCTTAGGGGAATTATTTGTATACTAATAATCTCTTTATATCATTTTAGACTTACTAGTCAATATTTACCTTTTTTATTGGTCAAATTATTTAAATGAGAAATATAATAGCAATGAGATGACCTGAAGCCACCTAATAAAATATCAAAATTTTTAAACTAGATGTTGAGATTTAAAACAATGCCTTGACACTTTTGGATACAATCTTTTATTAATAGAAATATACTATTGAGGACATTAATTATTTAAAAATAAAATTTTATAATTTAAAACCAGGAGCAGAAAAAATCTTGTACGTAGTTATAGCGCAATTTGTGCTCAAATTTGTTAGTGTATAATATTTTGTTTCTGATACATTACGAGTTTTGAGTAAATATATCTTAGCTTATCAATGAAGGAAGAAAGTCTGTGTGATGTTTCATACTACATTTTTTTTAAATTTATAATCAACTTATAGCAGAAGCTTTCTGGTCAAATATTTACGCTCTAGTTATATATCCACAACTTGTAAGGTGGTTGTAGAAGAAAGGGCATTAGACATGAACAGTAGGTTTCGCAACTTTTATAGGGTTCCTTGTGATATCATATTTTGAGAACCTCTACATAAGAGTATGAACAACTCCGCTACACTTTCCTTCACTGAGATAAAAAAAATAATCAAAATTTATCTCTAAAACTACTTAGCATGTTCTCAAATAAAGTCTTTTAACAAGTTAATTGAACAATTTTACTGTACAATAGATTATCAAACGGGATTTCTAAAAACTAAATTTATTTATCATGACATCAGATTTTATAATAAATAACTATAATTTATAAAACGTTAATAAATATTGAAAAATATTTTTATAAAACATTCTAAAAGACTAAATATATTAAGGAGCACAATTTGAATAAAAGATAAGACTTGGAACTCAAAAGTTATGTTTATAAATGCTTTGGTTAGAAATCACTTTTTAATGATATTAATACGAACTAGTTGTCCTGGTCGAAAACATCGCCTTCTTTTAAAACACAAGTTTTTAATTTGAACATAAAATTATTGATCAAACCAACTACTTTTTATGTAAATATGAATTACATGAATGAACATAATTTAATTTTAAAATATACCGTTAATTCCTTTATCAACAAAACCATATTTAGTTTTTTTTATGAATTTTTTATAGTTATTTTAATTAATATGCCTAAGATACACGAACTATTTTTTAGCTATTTAATTCATCAGATAATTACATTAAGAACCTTTTTATAAACAATATTTTTTGTGTGAAATACTATGCTCTCTACATCGCTTCAGTGAGGAATATTTGTACGCATCGAATGAGCGAGCTTGGCTGAGTGTAACATACAGCTCATGCGAAAGACCGGGCTAGGCAATAATATCCCAGCTTTTGTAAAAGTTTGACCTTCACTCTTGGTAATGGCAGAAGCAACTGTCACTGGAAGCTCCGTGAGTTGTAATTTGAATGGTAAAATATTTTCTGAAGGAGATAATTTCACTCTAGGAACAAGTATCCGTTCCCCAAGTGATACTTCAGTCAGTACTTCACAATATATTGTGTTATTGTGAATATGTTTCTCTCGTATTCTTGTTCCTTTTATCAGACTCATCACTGGTTTTAGGTTAAGCATTAATCACGCAAATGGATATTCTTTGAATTCCAGTATGTGCCTGCGTAGTCCACTTACTTACAGATGAATTAAAAACTCTGAAGGAAACTGCAGTATTTCCCTGATTTAATTGGTAACAATGACGTCACTATTGTAATACGTATAAATATCACCAGGCAATTTTCATAGAATTTCACTTTTAAAATTAACGCAATCTGATTTCACCCAAAATCGCTTCGTAAATAATGGAATTGTTAGAAATGGGTTGTTTTATAATTTATCCTTATACAAAATTTAACAAAATCCACCAAACAGCCCGCTCTTAACATTATTGGTGACTCGGGCAGGATGAGGAGCGGATCTATAGCTATAATGTTCAATGTGCGGTCGCATACAAAGAGAACGTTTTGCTAAGATATGTGTTCAACTTCAGAAACATCCATGCTAGTTATACTAGCCAAAGATGGTGGCGCTTAAGGCAAACCTCCACTGCGGAACTTTGGCTTCTGTGAGGTGGTACAGGTGATATTTGACAAAAGTAATCAAACATCAGTAATAGCTTCGCACCGAGTGCGATATGTCTTCTAGCATAGAGTCTAACTATTTTAATAATATCTTGACAAACTTCCTATGGTAGATGTTTGATAATATTTTACTGAGAACCACAAATAAGAACTATTAAGAGCTGTGAGATAGAGGATAATTTATTAATATAGTAGTTTTACTTTTGACTTTTAATTTGAAGAGAATACACTTCAAACTACAATGTGTTGAGATGATGGTGCTATTCCAAAAAGGTGTGAGCTTTTCAATAACCAGAAAAAAAGGTCTGTTTATAGAATTTAAGCTTAATATATTTATTACATTCTTTAATTTTTTTTAAATGAAATAATTACAGAAAAAGTGTAAAAATAGTGTAATATAAATTAATTTATTTTATCATTATAAAACTGTAGTATATATGATTAAAAAAGATGGAGTAAAAGAAAAGACGTAATGATAAACTACGAAACCAATGTGTTGAGATTCGTGAGAGTTAAATGGGACTGGGTCATATATATATATATATCACCTTCTATTAATACCTGTTCAGGCTATACGTCTATAGCCTATACTAATTGGTAAGGGATGAGGAAGTTTAAATTTAGCTGTAGTGTACCTGCATTTGCAATTTAGGAAACAAACTTCAGTACACCAAACCGGTATTGAACCACGATCTCCCCTTCATCGGCAGTCTAGTATAATGGCAAGAGTGATGCCTTAAGACATGTGGCCACTAAAGGGGGTATCTTAATAAATTTAAGTTTGAATGTCTTTCTACCCTTTTAAATCTTTGTACCTTTTTGCCCTTTTTTGCCTTTTTATTCCTTTTACCTCATTTAACCATTCATATATATCTACTCTGAGCCCCTTTCAACCTTCCTTCCCTTTTTGTCCTTTTTTTAATGATTTTTATAATTATTTATTCATTTGTCTTTTTTTCCTTATTACAATTTTTGTCCTTTATACTCTTTCAAATTTGTAACTTCCATTTAGACTTTCTAACATATATATCCAACATTTTAATCTCTTTTAATTTCTTTAGTTAGATTTACAGTTGACCATTTTTGACATTTTTTTGCACTTTCTAAACGTCCCTTTTAACCAATTTACTCTTTTTACCCTAAACTTTTTCAATCGGACTTAGTCGGGTACTAATATAAAGGGATGTAAAAGGTACAATACGGGCCAAAAATTTAAGATGTAATATTTTGTTAGTTAAAAAGATGTAAAAGTCTAAAAATCATTAAAATGGGGATAATATAAATAAGGTCAATAGGGTAAAAAGGCCAAAAGAGCAAAATTTTAAAAGAGGGATAGGGGGGAAAAAAAGAGGGAAAAGAGTAAAAAGGAAAAAAAATCATACAATTGTATAAAGATTTAAAATGCTAGGAGATGCCTAAATACCATAAAGGGTAAAAAAGAAAAAATAATTAAGGGATTGCAAAAAGGTAGGTAAGGGAAAAAAGGTGCATAAAGAGTAAGAATTGAAAATTGGGGAAAAATAGTACGTGGGGTAAAATTATTAATTAAGTTAAGATTGGTAAAATGGGTTTACAGAATGAAAATAGTACACGAGGGAAAAAGATTAATTGGGGGAATAATTGTAAGCGGGGATAAATAGGATTAAAAAAAGCGAAAATAATTTAAATATTTTATTTATTCTTTCTTAAAACCTTTTGATATTTTAAACCTTTGTACCTTAAATAAAATCTGCTTTGTTGGCTAAAAGTTCAACTTAAGGCAATGTATCATTTACATTAATAGTGTCTAGAAGTTATACTCATGGTATTGTATCAGTTACATTAATAGTGTCTGGAAGTTATACTCAAGGTATTGTATCAGTTACATTAATAGTGTCTAGAAGTTATACTCAAGGTATTGTATCAGTTACATTAATAGTGTCTAGAAGTTATACTCATGGTATTGTATCAGTTACATTAATAGTGTCTAGAAGTTAATCTCAAGGTATTGTATCAGTTACATTAAGAGTGTCTAGAAGTTAATATAAAAGTATTGTATCAGTTACATTAAGAGTGACTAGAAGTTACACTCAAAGCAATATGATTTTATTTCAAAATAAATGGTGGAATGTTTTATATTTTATACAAATTAATTCAGAAGATCACGTTTGCCATTAATGGTTAAAGGATTAATAAACCCTGTCATCTATAAATACCCTAATAGAAGTCTACTAATTTACTTATATATTTAATATAATATGTGCGGTTTCGGTTGCAAATATAGATATGTATTTGGTGGTGACATGAAAATACTCAAGACATTAATAGAAACAATCAGCTTTAAAGGCAAGGTGGCGATAGAATGGTATGAAATAAAATAAGAAAGACGATGTAAATTGTGTTTACATGTCAGACCTGAATAGAAACATCTTGGATAGGAAGTTGTGATTGGTTTGTGTAAGGATTTATCTGTTTCGAAAGTTATTCACGATATAAACGATCCACAGTAAATCATTCTTAGTTTAAGTACTTAAGTATAAGTATCTAGTAAGCAACACATATAGAGAGTTATTGGGATTACTATAGTATTAGTAGTCAAGTCGGACACAAGATACAGTTATAATTAGCTATTATCAAATCAATGACTAGTTTGATATTGATGCCTAGTGATAGATATTTTAAATTGTGTATTAATATAGGCTTATTAAAAGATACCAGGTTATTTATGTTTTTACCTTTAAATATGTTATAAAAAGAGATGCCCATAACAGCATGTTACTGCCATTTGTATAAATAAATAGTTCCTGCTAATGTCCCTTCAATTATTACAATAAAGTACAGGGTATAATATTAAGGTCACGGTAATATATGTATGCTAAAAGTATGCTATGAATTAGATATACTCCTATTAATTTAAATTCTAAATGTAAATAATTATAGAATCATGAAAAAAACTTGAGAAAAATAATGTTCTTTCCGGGACTTGTGTCCGAACACTTGAGGTATTTTAGGGGTAACTTATATATTGTGTCCCCGGCTCCCACGAGTGATTCCATCCACAACCGGAATATACGCCGAGACAACCATTGCAACCCAATGGTCCGGGTTACTGCTGATACACATATCGTGGCTGTGGTAGTTGTACACATGAGTATTGTCTCTGCCTCTACACCACATACTCACGGAACATGAATCCTTCCCCTCCGAATATGTACACACCGTCTTCCCTCTCTTGACCGCCAAACGTTGGTGTATTTTTTGGCAATCCTTTGTAGGGAAAACATCAAGTTTGACAGCTCTTAGAGGAGGAGTTTGATCCTGCAACAGGATAGGTCCACTGTGACATTCGTCTACTACAAGGCTCATATATAAATCTTAATATGGGATGGTTACGGTTTTTACACCTTCTGGCTAAGAAATTATGTCTGGATAAATAAATAAAATATTAGGTCTTTGGGTAATTTTAGTCTAGTTCTTTACAGATAGTAATCTCATAGACTTTTGAATAGTAGTCATGGACATCTTGGAATTAGGTAAATACATGTAGCGTCTGATGAGCAACAACGTTGTATTTTAAAATATTGGACACTAAACCACAACTATAATAGTATAATATCCTAAGCTCATCGAGGCCCATTCCACTGTTTACGTCCCGAGTTGGCTATCTCCCAGGCTACGCAACCGACCAATGTGAACGTGTTATTATGACTGTCAGCGTGAGGCCTGGAAGCTCGTCAACACAGCGTGGTCGCTAGTACGATATTCCGGCGCTAGAGGGTTGTCGAGGTTCCTAGACTGTTCTGGATCCTCCCAGGGCCTGCTCGTCGCATGTTCCCCGTCTATTACTACCCCTTCTCTTTCTTTTCTCTCGAAGTTTCCGTCTGGTGTGTGTAACCCCTACTTCCTCCCTCTATGAGTAATAGGTATCGAATATTTACGTCCAGGAGATCTGAGGACAGACACTCTTGGCAGGATATCCATCTTGAGCACATCTAAGGGTTCCTAATAACCAAAATGTAAGATTCAAATTAAGTTTCGACCATTGTAAGTCTAAATTCTTTTTCGGCTCTAAAAGTCTAATAAATGTTCAAAGTCTTTCAGACTTAATAAATATATAGTCTTTTTTTATGGAGCGATATGATTACGTATTTAGTGATTTTATAATGAATAGTATGTTATGTACAAGGCAAGATTTGGCAAATATTCAGAGTCCTCCCGACTTATATTAATAATTAAATAAATACTTAGTAAATAAAATTGATGATGTTGCTAGGTAAATACATAAGATGTTTTCTATGGATCATATATATATATATATTGTTTATTAATAAAACTTGCAATTTGCTATTTAACTCTTGACATGTTGACTTTTACTCTTATTTAACTAAATATTAAAACATTCCTGAAAATATTCTTTAATCCTTTTGTTGTTGGTATCCCAATAATGGGTGGGTTCGGTTTGAACATGAGTGTATATATTATGTTATAATATATAGTTTTGGGTGTCCTATCTGCTCACTCTGCATTTATTTCTCCCCCTTTTTTTATATTGTTTAATTTTGTTTGCCTGCCTTGTTCTTGGAGTAGGAAAAGGGGCTACTTACATTTTTTCTTAATTTAAACCGTTGAAGTCCAAGACCCAGTATTTCCAATAACTGTTAAAACTACTCATAGTTGAAAATAAAACCAAGGCCTCTAGAGGGAGGTAAGAGTCTCAACACAGTCTTGTAGAATAGTGCTCCCAATTCACACAATATCTACTACTATTGTAAAAGTGCAGCAGGAGACACTTAGATGGCTGCATAACCTGAGGCGTCATTCTCGCACTATACTAGAATGCCGATGATGAGATAATGATTTGATTCCGGTCATTTTTAATAAGGGTGGTTTTCCATAAATTGCTTTTCACTTTCCCTCCATGCAAATGCAGGCCAACGTCCACTAAATATAACCTTCCTAGTCCTTAACCCATCAACGTAGTTAATACATAGAGGTACATTCAGAGCAGGCAACGCATTATGCTAATTATAGCGACTGAGACGTGGATTCAATATGACTAAGCTGTTTGTGAGGCAATAGTCTGTGGTTGTTCCCTGTTGAGCTCACTTTGGAGCCTGTATAAGAGTCAGTCATATCAACAGCGTCTGTGGTTGTTCCCTGTTGAGCTCAATTTGGAGACTGTATAAGAGCCAGTCGTATCACCAGCGTCTGTGATATGCTAGGTCTAAGAAAAGTGTGATTCAATTACATAGGGTGATCTGGATGACTTACTGGTGACCTAGATAAAAGTAGGTCTAGTAGGTCCATTATGGCTTAATACAACTCCCTGTCCCTTTTATTTGTAACACTCTATCTGTCCTATCAAATGTAACTTCCAATAGTCCTAGCAAGAGTAACTTCCACCTGTGCTATCAAGTGTAACTTTCAATAGTCCTAGCAAGAGTAACTTCCACCTGTCCTATCAAGTGTAACTTACAATAGTCTTAGCAAGAGTAACTTACAATAGTCTTAGCAAGAGTGACTTCCAATAGTCCTATCAAGTGTAACTTCCACCTGTCATATCAAGTGTAACTTACAATAGTCTTAGCAAGAGTAACTTACAATATTCCTAGCAAGTGTAACTTCCACCTGTCCTATCAAGTGTAACTTACAACAGTCCTAGCAAGAGTAACTTCCAATAGTCCTATCAAGTGTAACTTCCATAAGTCCTATCTAGTGTAACTTCCATTAGTCCTAGCAAGAGTAGCTTCCAATAGTCCTATCAAGTGTAACTTACAATAGTCCTATAAAGTGTAACTTCCAATAGTCCTATCAAGTGTAACTTATAATAGTCCTATCAAGAGTAACTAACAATAGTCCTAGCAAGTGTAACTTCCACTTGTCCTATCAAGTGTAACTTAAAATATTCATAGCAAGAGTAACTTCCAATAGTCCTATCAAGTGTAACTTCCAATAATCCTATCAAGTGTAAATTACAATAGTCCTATCAAGTGTAACTTACAATAGTGCTATCAAGTGTAACTTCCAATCGTCCTAGCAAGTGTAACTTCCACCTGTCCTATCAAGTGTAATTTACAATAGTCCTAGCAAGAGTAATTTCCAATAGTCCTATCAAGTGTAACTTCCAATAGTCCTATCAAGTGTAACTTACAATAGTCTTATCAAGTGTAACTTACAATAGTCACTAGCAAGTGTAACTTTCAATAGTCCTATCAAGTGTAACTTCCAATAGTGCTAGCAAGAGTGACTTCCAATAGTCCTATCAAGTGTAATTTCCAATAGTCTTAGCAAGTGTAACTTCCAATAATCCTATCAAGTGTAACTTACAATAGTCCTATCAAGTGTAGCTTACAATAGTCCTATCAAGTGTAACTTACAATAGTCGTAGCAAGAGTAACTCCCAACAGTCCTATCAAGTGTAACTTCCACTTGTCATATCAAGTGTAAATTACAATTGTCCTAGCAAGAGTAACTTCCACCTGTCCTATCAAGTGTAACTTCCAACAGTCCTATCAAGTGCAAATTCCACTTGTCCTATCAAGTGTAACTTCCAATAGTCCTATCAAGTGTAACTTACAATAGTCCTATCAAGTGTAGCTTCCAACAGTCCTATCAAGTATAACTTCCACCTGTCCTATCAAGTGTAACTTACAACAGCCCTATCAAGTGTAACTTCCAATAGTCTTAGCAAGTGTAACTTCCAATAATTCTATCAAGTGTAACTTACAATAGTCTTATCAAGTGTAGTTTACAATAGTCCTAGCAAGTGTAACTTCCAATAGTCCTATCAAGTGTAACTTACAACAGTCCTATCAAGTGTAACTTACAATAGTCTTATCAAGAGTAACTTCCAACTGTCCTATCAAGTGTAAATTCCAATAGTCCTATCAAAGTGTAACTTCCAATAGTCCTATCAAGTGTAACTTCCACTTGTCCTATCAAGTGTAACTTCCATTAGTCCTATCAAGTGTAACTTCCAATAGTCCTATCAAGTGTAGCTTCCAACAGTCCTATCAAGTGTAACTTCCACCTGTCCTATCAAGTGTAACTTCCAACAGCCCTATCAAGTGTAACTTCCAATAGTCCTATCAAGTATATTTTCCAACAGTCCTATCAAGTGTAACTTCCACTTGTCCTATCAAGTGTAACTTCCACTTGTCCTATCAAGTGTAACTTCTACTTGTCCTATCAAGTGTAACTTTCATTAGTCCTATCAAGTGTAACTTCCAATAGTCCTATCAAGTGTAACTTCCAACAGTCCTAGCAAGAGTAACTTCCACCTGTCCTATCAAGTGTAGCTTCCAACAATCCTATCAAGTGTATTTTCCAACAGTCCTATCAAGTGTAACATCCAATAGTCCTATCAAGTGTAGCTTCCAACAGTCCTATCAAGTGTAACTTCCACCTGTCCTATCAAGTGTAACTTCCATTAGTCCTATCAAGTGTAACTTCCAATAGTCCTATCAAGTGTAACTTCCAACAGTCCTATCAAGTGTAACTTCCAATAGTCCTATCAAGTTTAACTTACAATAGTCCTATCAAGTGTAACTTCCAATAGTCCTATCAAGTGTAGCTTCCACTTGTCATATCAAGTGTCACTTACAATAGTCCTATCAAGTTTAACTTCCAATAGTCCTATCAAGTGTAACTTCCAATAGTCCTATCAAGTTTAACTTCCAATATTCCTATCAAGTGTAACTTCCACTTGTCATATCAAGTGTAACTTCCAATAGTCCTATCAAGTTTAACTTACAATAGTCCTATCAAGTGTAACTTACAATAGTCCTATCAAGTTTAACTTCCAATAGTCCTATCAAGTGTAACTTCCAATAGTCCTATCAAGTTTAACTTCCAATAGTCCTATCAAGTGTAACTTACAATAGTCCTATCAAGTTTAACTTCCAATAGTCCTATCAAGTGTAACTTCCAATAGTCCTATCAAGTTTAACTTACAATAGTCCTATTAAGTTAATAAATAAAAGTGGGGTAATACTTGGTATTAACACATATCAAAACTTTAAAGAGGTATAGAATAAACATTCCAGGAATGTGATGGGATTAATCCAAATATATAAATAGTTTTTAAATAGCATTTGAAATTTTCTAGGTGGGGGTTTGTGAAATGGAGGAGATTGAAATTTAAACTTATTCTCATTGTGGTGGGATATTGAAATTTTTCAGCCGGGGATATGAGCCCATTAAAATATTATGAAAATAAATAATATTTTAAAATTAAACATCGGAATATGGAACGTTAGTCATACTTCCCCAAAAATTTCAAGTCTATTAAATTAAACATTAACCGCATGATACAAAATTTGAATATTTAACTATATGTAAAGGGATGACCCCAAATAATAATAAGAAATTTAAGATATTAAATATTAATACAAGTATCAGTGAATTAGGAGTGGAGTGAAAGTTTGTGAATATAAAGTTTCCAAGCGTCAAGCAAACAAATATTTTCGGTTTATTATAATTAATAATTTGAAAGTATTTACACCACCCCAAATAATAACAAATATTAACTAATCAAAATTTAACAACCTAATAGAAAAAAACTGCTCGACGTTGTTTATTGAAGAATGATATTTTTGAATTTCAGAAATTTATAAAATTACTTCTACAATTTTCTTTAAAATAGGTATATAAGGAGTGGCTGACCTCTAAAGTAACAATGTAAAAGTTGTTGTTGAGTTAAAATTTGTCAAAGTGTAGATTACTGATAAGTGATCTTCGAAAAAAATTCAAAATATTTTGGAAATGGCCTTAAAAATTCTGTTAAAAGTTATTTTTAGGAAGGGTTTGAAATGAGCAATAAAAAATTAATTATTTATTTTGGTGGGGAGAAAGTTGGCGAATTTTTTAAGTCTAAATTATTGATAACTTTATTTTTGCAATTTGAATATTAAAAAAAAGTGTTTTAGTGACTTCGTTCAAAACTATTTTCTGCTAATTTGTTTTATATTAAAAATAGTTATTTGCAAATTTTTTCTAAAATGTAGCCATTTTATTTTAGTTTATTAGGAAAGAATGGCACTTGTATAATTTGACTTTATCTTTTAAAAATATTCTAACGATTTTGTTAAAAATGGGTATCATTAGACTATTTTATACAAACAATTATTAACTATCGTTATTTTTTAATTGATTAATTTAAGGGTATTTCAATTAAGACAAATGATATGAAATGGTAACTTTTTAGAGAATGTATACTTTCCAGCTTTAAATATAAACAGCTTCTAATATAAATTTATTTTTAAATGGCATATTATGGTATAAATTTGTGATATTTTAATATATTGATACACATCATATTGATAGTCAAATTCTCGCCACATATTCTCAGGCATGACAGATGTCGCACGTGTCAATCACTGCTCTCAACAGTTTCCACTTTATCCTTATAGATCATGATTTTCACGAAATAACAAATATATAGCTCCAAAGGGTTAAAACTTAAAGATCCAAGAGGAAACGGAATTTCACCTCTTTTATAACTCCAAGAATCCGGAATCTGGTTGTCCAGAATTTTGTGGACCCAACGCGATAAGTTAAATGCCACATCATCTAACTGAACAAGTATCCTGATGAAAGCTAATTCACATATCATGTCTCCATTATGCCCAAAAATATATCTTGAATAACTGTTGGATCTTGAAAGCATGTTTTGATGACTCTATTATTATTAAGCACACACACCTCAATTTAATATGGTATGAATTGTGTCCCAATTCCAAAATATAGTTTAAATTATAAAAATCTCAAATTCGAGTTTATTCTTGTTTAAATTTCCACACTTAAGAGGTAGCTTCAACATAAGATCACACCATGTCAAGAAAATTATTGTCTGCTTCAATGTGAGTGAAAATTGATGCACAAAACTGTTTCCTCAATTTACGAATATTTCGTAAGATTTCTGAGTCATCTTAATCTTTTAGACGCATTATTGGTCTCTTATGTACAATTCATGCATCATTTACACAGGCTATCCCTAATTGCAAGATTACTCCATGAGCCATGTCGCCTGGATGGCCTCTAGCACTTGCTTCAACTGCTACCCCGATACCCTGCATCTTGCTGTCTCAGCACACTGTCTGTCTTCATAAGATGCTGGTACCAACAAGTCACCGAGCTAAAAGTAGGTGTTATCTAGTTCCGGTACATGGGGCTGAGCTTACGTCGCACCCAAGTTATATACTTCAGCTGAGATAGCAACAAAACTTTGTGTAACTTCTGCTAAACATCTTTTCAAATTAAGCCTAAGACACATACCGGCTTCAATCATATTGTTGCTATGACGTATTAAAGAGAATTCAACCTTTATATAGATGGGCTGGAAAATTAATTAGAAAGCTGGCCTTCATGAATGCAACAATGCTCTTCTAAATATAAATATGCATCCATTATATATAAATTATTGATTATTTACTATCATGTAGGAACAAACATACTGTGTTTAGGACAAACTAAAGCTTAAGACTTATTATTATTTGTTCTGATATAAAAACTTTCTTTTGTCAGTGAGCTTGAACTGCCAAAGTGCCCCGTTCTCTCTCACCATAAAGTCCCCGAATTTTCTTCTTTACTTCCAGCCATTTAATATTTTAATCCTCCTCCTTCCTATGATGCTCTTTCCCTCAAACTTGCCTTTTATGAAGTCACGCAAAAGAAAGTTTCCCTAAGAATGTGTCCGATCCAGTTTGCTTGTAATGACTAATCAAACACAAAATTGTTATCTTCTCATCCACTCTTCTTAAAACTTCTTCATTTGTCGACCTGTCTCTCCACATTTTCTTCTTAGTTCTATTAAAACACCACATTCAAGTATTTCTTTTCCATCTTCCTGGAAGTTCAAGTTACTGCTCCTTAAAGCTCGATGCTCCAAATGTAGCATTTCCTCATATTCTTCCTCAGTACCACACTCAACTTGCTGGTCAGCAATAGCCTCTGCTTGTTGAAAGCTCCCTTGGCCCTGGCGATACTCGACATAATCTACTTGAATCCTTTGTGAGCAGACTTCAAAGGTACTTGAACTTCTCTAAATTTTACAACTTCTAGTTTACAATTTTGATTTTCAGATGCTATTAATTATTTAAATACCATCACTTTTGACATTTAAATGTTGAACCCCATGCAATGTCCTCTTCCTATATCTGGCAGCCAGTTCATCATCCCTGCCTCTCTCATGTATTTGTCTGTATCACCTTCCCTCACTGTGCCAGCTATATGTTTGTATTCAGGTTTCGTTCTCTCGAGTTGATGCCAACCTTCTGAAGCATATTCATCAGGTTCTTCAATTTTACTCAATCTTTCTCCAGTAAACGAAACGAATGTAGGCCTCTTCCTTGACATCCAGCACTATCTTTGAAATCATTTCCAGCATCCCAATGGCACCTATGGCTCCTTTCCTGGTCCCAAATTGGTCACCGTCCAGAACAATTTCTATTTTCTGTTCCAGTTGTCTGTTGACTATTTTACCAAGGTAATCCCCACAGGAGAGATGAGGCTGATGGTCCTGTTTTCACTGTATTTCTTCGTTTGTTTTTTCTTATTAGTTTTATAATCTATTATTTATGATTTCTGTATGATTTGAATCTACTGAGATTGTTTACTCTTTCATTAGTTAACACTGTTAAGATATTATCAAGTAAATCATTCACTATCAATTTGTTGTGTTGAATAAAGTAGAGATTCGTTTTTATCCAAACCTATCTCTATCAAAAAAAGTGATAGTGAGTATCACTCAGCGTGAAGTTATTATCAACACTATCACAACTGTCGTTTCACTAGTGAAGAGAGGGATTGTTGTTAAATTAGTGGAAACAAACCTTTTCATTCACATAATATTAAGAATTTTAATTGTAATTAATAAAGAATTCAACTTTTTTTCAATATAGATACATCATTTCAAAGAAAAACATAAACATATTTTAAATTATGAATGGAATGATGTAAACAGATCTTGATAATTAAAAAAATTCAAAGTACAAATTTTATTCAATTTGGAAGCAGTAATTATTATCGCTCTTTGTATTAAGCGTGTTGGATAAAAAGACAATGCTTTTCAAGGTTCTAACTAAATATCAGAAGTAAAAGTTATTATTAACCGTTTATTTATATTCGGATTTTTCACCCTCGTACTCCAATGACCCACGTTTACTTTAGGTGTGTTGCAGTAGATGTTCGTCACCAGGTTATTTGAGATGGAATCTTAGTGCAAATTAAACACACTCTTTAGAAAGTACCCCTTAAATCATCAATAATATTGTAATTTATTATTATTGCTATCAACTGACACTTGAACAAAAAAAAGAAATCAAACCAAATTACATTAAAAGCTGGTTAATTTTATAAAAGATTCTAATAACTGTTAACATCCTTCATAAATATATTAATTTTATAATCTGATATTCAAAAGTTTCCTCTAATCTTGACATGAGTGTAAGAGTAAAGCGTATTTGTATACTCACATCTATGGAGGAGAAGTTGAGCTTCCCCCAACCAATGGCAGTGCACGGTCCACGCACGTCGGGAGAATCGTCTTGGGACAAGTGTTTGGGCACCTTCACGTACTTGATATTAGGGGCCTGCTTTATTGGATGGGACACCTGCATGTATTTTATAAATTGTATTACTTCAAAAATATCCATATTGAAATATTCACGCATGATATTTATAAAGCTTAGCATTTTAAGAATCTTTTGAAGCCTCCTAGGTAGTTATTCAGGAGGGAAGAAACCTCATTAATTTCTAGCACATTAATGAGAAAGTATATATGTAACAAACCACGTCACACATTCAGCTGAAATCTTATAAATTATCTAAAGCAAATGTCTACTGACAGCCTTGAAGTATACCTAGCCCACTGACTTTGAATTTCACCATTAGAATTTCTTCAAGTACTTATTTAAGCTATAGCAGGCCATAGTTGGGAGTGTTAAAGAGTGTTTGTGACACTTTAATATTAAAAGGAACAAGGTTATTTACTTAGATAAATTTATAAAAGGAATTAGTAAAATGGTCCGCAAACCCAATTTTTTAGAATCTTATTATTAAAGATTTGATATCTCTGCCTTCAGCGTAACCTTGGAGGCAGAGAGCCAGCTAGCGCCTAGAAATATTAGGTAGGCAATACATCGTACTGAATTGAAAAGACGGTTGCATAGCTCCTACCAAGCGACCAACCTAACACTAAGAACAGATTTTGTTGAGTGTAGGAATGAGAGCATATATTATATTGTTAGTGGTATAGTTATGGTGGGTTGGTACATGGGAAATATAATATTTTAATATATGTTCAACCAGACTTGTTGGCTTTGTTATATTCATTGCACTTTTCTTAAAATTGTTTAGGCATATTTTTTACATAACTACCGCAAGTAAATATGCTTATTCAGGCTTTTAGTAATTAATACCACAAAGCATAAACGTACTTTACCGAACCTAACTTAACTATATGCACAGAAGTATTTATTAACTCGCATCTGCTTATAGTCTCGCTTGTATTAAACAATACATCATCAACATTTTACTAAAAAACTGGGTTTTCATAAATTTGTGAATTTCTATAATGGCCCAAACAGTTTAGTTTCAAATGGCTTTGGAAGTTTATGTGATGAAAAATTTTAATATATGTTTTTAAAATAAAAATTAGTTTAAATGTAATTTACAAATTACAGTTTTCTTAAAATTTTTAAATATTTTAAAAATGGCTGAAGAGATTCGGTAACAAATGGGCCTAAATGAATTTTTTTTACATTAAAATAACATTTTATACTCGTATTTTGGGACAAAAATTTGTTTATGTTTGGTTTAAAGATGACCAATTAATTTTTTTTTTATGGTTTTAAAAATGAGTCAAAATATTTTGTTTAAAATGGATATCGGAGAACTATTTTATAATGATAATGGATAATGCGTCTTAATTATTCTAAAATATATTTATTTAAGGATAGTGTACATAAAAAATAATTATAGTAAAATGAATTTTTTCAAAACTATCCTAAAGAACTAATCCAAAATCTAGGAGTAGCTATTCATGTTAAATAAGAAAAACATTTCATTTTTTAAGAATAAAACAAATTAGGGTGGATTTTAAAAAATACAAAATTTTCAAAAATTTGAAATTTGCCAAAATTATTTGAACAATTTTACTAAGTGTTTTTAGATAAATATTGTTATGTTGACTAACCAAATGATATGTTTGTTTTATGAGTACATTTATTTAATTTATTTAAGTGTAGTTTACTGAAAAACTATTTTTAACATTCTTATTCAGAGCTGTAATGTACAATATTCGAGTGTGTCCTACTATTATTTGTCTTTCCTAATTAATCTTCTTGAACGATGGTAGGTTTGCCTTTTGTTGCTTCAAGGAAGTTAACCACCGGGTCATCCATTCTTTCAAACGATCACTTTCAGCAAACTAATCATGATGGACACGAACTGATTTGGGATAGGAAGTGTTTACTTTTACATATGTGTTTAGTTGTAATATATTGACCCATATCGGTGGCCGCATGGTCCAGGGAGCTGCTCTCGCACTGGACTAAACTAATGCTAAAGGGAAGATAGAGCTTATAATCTCGGTCAGGTGTACTAAGGTGATTATTCCAAAGTGGTTTTTCCCTCTCCCTTAACGCAAATGTGGGCACACTTCCTATAAATATAGCATTACTTATCCCTAAGCCACTAGCGTAATTAGTACATAAGCGTAAGTCCTGAACGTGTAGTAAGACACTGTACTAAAAAATATATCTTTTATTATATTCAAATGTATGTCCGTCATTATGTCTGGTCTCAAGCTCAAAAAGTACCCATCTTATCAAGACAGAGCTCTCTGTTGTAATTACATTTGAACATACATTGGGTGCTATATATTACCACACTATCTCATCAGCGAACGAAGCAGGGATAGAAAAACCAACCATCAGTGTGGTTACATTTGCAAATTAGTATTAAATACTTTTTACATATTTTATGGTTTTCATGAATATAGTTTTTATTTAGTTTTGTTCATTTGGTAATGGATTAAAACAGTTTCTTTCACTGCTGATTTCAACAACTATTCCATCTACTAGAGACACTGCTATCGTGATTTAAATTAAGAAGTTTTCAAAAAGTGCCTGGTTTTTTATGTCATTTATATTGATTTAGTTTGTTTATTTGATAATACATCTAACCATATTATTCTTTCAATTATTTTATTTGTTTTTGTGTCCTCGATAGTAAATGTATACATATATATGTGCAGTTACAGATAACTGTAAAATGTAGTGAATGCCTATACATGGAGTTTACTGCGAACAACATATAAATTTACAGAATTAACGAGTGTTAATGTTTAGGAACAATTTTATTAAGTAAAAACCATATTATATTGGAAATTAGGTAATAGTACAGCATGCTTTTTCTCGGTCAGTAAGTTGTTGTAATCTTGCTCTATTTCAAGGAATGTGAAACTCAGAATCTACAAAACCATAATTTTACTGGTTGTTCTCTGTGGGTGTGAAACGTGGTCTCCTACCTTACATGATGGACGTGGCGTTATATTATTCGAAAACAACGTGTATAGGAAGATATTTGATTCAAATAGAGATGGGACTACTGGGGAGTGGAGAATGTTACATAAATATGAGTTAAATACCCTGCACTAATCACAATACATTGTAAGGATATTCAAGTCGTGTATACTATGGGGGACAAGACATGCAGCAAGAATGGGTAATTCTAGAACATATTTCAGAATAGTGACTGACAAAACGAATGGGAAGAGATAATAGGGAATACCTATACATAGACAGGAATTTAAAACTGGAATGGACTTGAAAGAAATATGGCCTAATAAAGTGGACCTGATAGGGCTAGTTAAAGATAGTAATAGGGCATAATGAGGTGGACTTGATAGAACGCGATAAGATATAGATAGGTTATAATGATGTTGACTGGATAGAACTAGCCTAATATAGGTATAGGGTGTAACAATGTGGACTGGATAGGACTAGCTCAATATAGGGGTAGGTGGCGTTTATTTGTAAGTGTGGCAATGCACTTTCGAGTTTCTAGTGCCTTAAAGTAAGTATACTATCTTATTTAGGTTAATAAAACTAATCTTTAGATGCATCATTAACCGATTCTGGTTGGTAACATTACATAGATAAATATAGGCAAGAAGATAACGGCCTTCCCATATATGTTCACACTATACTCCCACCAATATCTTGGTATGCCATACCTGTGTGCACATACTGGTACTAAAACCTAAAGTTAATATTTTATACCAAAACATATAAAAAGTAATTATTCCATGCACATTTTTGCGAGGGATATGTATTATATGCCAAACCAATATTCTTATAGCAACTAAATGTATTGTAAAGACAAATTTATAATTATAAATAAATTACAGTAACTCTGGAATTGTGGCTTGGTTATTTTTGTAATAAACTACAACAAAGTTATTATACAAAAAAAAATTACAAAATAAGACTATATATAAAATATATTGGATTGAACTATTATCTGACGATTTGTTTAAATAATTGAGATTTTTCAACTATTTAATTATACTTGTATGCTATATGTGCATATTTATGTTCCAACATTTATTCGGCTAGGTATGATTTGAATGAGTGATTGATATTCTCAACGTAAAGAAGGTATATTTTTACACGATATATAAGTTTCTTTGGGTTGATTGTAGGTTATATGATTTGAACAGTGATGAATTATCTTATGAATCTGATGTAAAATAATAAAACTAGTGAAAATTGATATAACAGTCAAGAATGTTTAGAAAAATATCGCTAACCAAACCCTCTTTTAATCATGAGATAGGACCGGTAGATGTTTTTGGAACATGTAATATGGATAAGGTAATGTTCTTAACAAAGAAAACCCTACTATGCCCCAATTTTCAACAAAAAAAAAAAAGGAAAATCAAAATGTGAAGCCTTATTGTAAATGTGAAAAACATATAAGACCTTTTTTAAAACAAACTTCTACTTAATTCATAATTGCTTAATTTGTGTGCTGGATACATTTGCTCATATCCAGGTTAATGCTTTGTTTAGTGGGTTTGACTCTGTACGAATACACGGTGTTCTACAATAAATATCGCATTTCAACATCTGATGTAATAAGTTTATACCGTGCTCTCTGTAGCTCGCAACACTATAACCAATATAATATGAATAGAAATAGGTAAGATGGTGAATACGGTCGTTAGTACAATACTATAACCAATATAATATGAATAGAAATAGGTAAGATGGTGAATACTGTCGTTAGTACTATACTTCTATCTGTTGATTATATTATTGTACATTCGTAAGTACAATACTTATATCTGTTGATTATATTTTTGTAGCTACTCTTTAACATAAAATGTGTGCACCTTATTTTCCTTAGTGTGGATTGTAGCTATTTCCTACAATAGTTAATAGTTTACTTTTAACTAATCTATGGAGTTCTATATATTAATAATGCTAGGAAGGAAACAGAAACTTGACCAGTAAAAGTGCGATGTCGTGGGCGAAAAGTGCTTTCCTGAAGTCCGAGTGAGGTATAATGGCGGTCACATCCCTAATCTGGTGCTCCAGATCGCCTTCCTTCTTTAATTGACTGACATCCGTCTTGCCTGCGACCACAATGTAGTCCGTGGAGGCCTCCAGTATCCTGGGGGGGCAGTATTTGGTATCACGCACTTTGTCTGATTGATTATTCTTTAATTTATTCCAAGAGATTCTTTAATGTATTTGACCATCACTGCCTCGGAATCTCTTTGAGAACCTCTCGTCTAAATTCTAGAGCAGGGTTTGTTGGTCAATCTATGGTGCGCGCTCATCTAGAGATACACGACCTTACCGCTGAGTTTTAACTATCACTGATTGGGGACTCTATTAAATAGCTTCGTTCTTTTTGGTATATAACATTCATCACAGGGAAAAATAACCAAATATTGGATATTTTATGTAAGGTTGTCCTTTTTTGGTTTAAATGTTATTACAAAACGTGAAAAGTAGGCTGAACACAATGTCAAAATAGAAGTATTATCCAAACATCTGCTAATTAATGAAATTTGTTCTGAAGATGATGGTAATCCCATCTCTCTACACAATATCTAAACTCTTAAACTCTTGCCTATTGGGAATGATAAAAATGCAAGAAGAGTCACACGGCATAAATAAAATTGGCCAACATGATTTTTGTCACATGGAACAATAAATGTGTGTCTAATATAATTTTTAACGTTGAATTTAGGTTACCTGGTGGTCTAAGGGTAAGGTGTCAGACTTCTGTGCTGGCGGCCGGGGTTCAATCCTCGGTCACGGCACAGATTTATCTGATTACCAAACCCTTCCTTCACCTCTGACAAGACATATTGTGAATGTGGGGAATGCCAGGCCTTCGCCGTGGTTCGGATTCCACGTTAAACTGTAGGTCCTCCATTTAATCTCACAATTCCCCTACCATTACACATTAGCGTAAGTGCGTATAACCCGAACGGTTAGTAAGACGCGGTGCTAATAATAATAATAATAATCATAATAATAGTATTAATAATAACGTTGAATTTAAATATGCAATCAGAATCTTTCTATCCCCCCTAGCTTTTCTTTGAGGAATCCTTTTATTTATAAATATATTGAGAGATTTTACCTATTTTATCACAATCTATATTTTTTCCCCAGATATATATAAATCCCCTATTTTCTGGTCATAAATTATGAGATTAAAATGGTTTTAAGGTTTTGTTCTTAAACCAGCTTGACAAATCTCATTATGTTACCGAAGTAGTTTTTACTTTCTCACTACCTAACAGGTAGAGGAAGTATTGTAATCGTCAAATAAATCGAAACCAAGATTTTGATTAATTTCAAAGTTTCATGACCCCCAGAATCCAAATAAGTAGATTGTGGATTGCCAACTGTCTGTCTGTTTGTCCATCTGTTTATACCTCAGAATAGAGCCTAAACTATTTTACCGATCGGGCTAAGACTCAGTATCTAGGATTTTAATTGGGTTGCCCCAGGGGATTTTTGGAATTTCGTAGCTAATCCTAGAATTAAGGGCAAAAAGAGAAAAAAATCGATTTTATCATAATCGGCTCTAATGATTTTTATTGAATTCCATTTACAAGCATCGATCAATATTATAAACAAAATGGATACTCTCAATTTTTCTTCTAAATGACTTAAAGTGTTCCGGTCGGATGCATAAGTGTTCATTTTTTATCTTATCTCCGTAACTCTTTGAGATATGAAATTACTTATCATTGCAAATATGCAGGTACATTTATAATAAAAATAATTAATTGAAATATATTTTTATAAAACTAATATTTTTCAAGCTATACGAATATATATATATATATATACATATATATATATATATATATATATGTGTGTGTGTGTATATATATGTGTATATATATATATATATATATATATTAATCTTTAGAACCTTAAAGCTAAAGTATCGCAACCTTAAAAAAAATTTAACCCGAGATGTTTATGTATATTGATGTTGCATGATTCCCCAAACACTAAAAAGTTGTTTTTGCTATGCCATCTGTCTGTGTGTCTGATTAACCCTAAAATTAAGAGTAGTGAAATAAAGGGCTAAAAAGAAAAAAAACAAAATTCCTAAAAATTGGCTAAAAATATGTTTATTAAAATTCACATCCAGGCGTTTATTAAGATTCTAAATAAAATGGCTATTTTTTCCCCATAAATTGGACTTGAGGGTATTTTACAGAAGCGAAAATTTACGTATCTCCGCAATCATTGGAAAAACTAAATAACTTATCATTGCAAAATTGTAGTACTATCAAAAATAAAAAAAAATATTTGAAATATATTTTTATAAAATAAACAGTTTCTGAGATATTGGCAAATATATGATTACAACTTTGTGTTGTAAAGAGATACTACTTAGGTTTTAACGTATTAATTCTCCAATGCCATAGAGTAAGAAAGTCACTCAAAAAGTTTATGTTCTTTTTCCTTGAACCTCTTAAGGTGTGGCAGAAGGGAGCACTATTATCTTACAGTTTTTATAACATTCCATTTTTGTGGCCAAAATAAATCAAATATATCTCTCCAGTAGCAACATAGAGCTTAGTTTTCTGCACATTCTAATATTAACAGATCTAGAATATTTGTCAAAATTTTTAAATAAAGAGCAAAGGTTTTGACAAAATTCCAAGACACTCTTGACAGATATTCAAGATCTGTTGTTATTAGCATGTGCAGAAAACTAGCCTTTATGTTGATACTGGAGAAATATTTGATTTATTTTTGTAAATAAGTGTCCATTCTATAAAAAATGTAAAAATACTGGCGCTCCCTTCGGCCGGGCCGTAAGGGAAATGTTTGTACATCAATGATCTATCGCTTTAATTTTAGACTGGTGACCTGGCGGTCTAGGGGGTAAGGTGTCAGACTTCTGTGCTGGTGGTCGGGGTTCAATCCCCGGTCCCGGCACAGATTTATATGATTACCAAACCCTTCCTTCACCTCTGACAAAATATCTTGTGAATGTGAGGAATGCCAGGCCTCCACCGTGGTTCGGATTCCACGATTAAACTGTAGGTCCTTCACTTCATCTCACAATCACCCTACCCTTACACATTAGCGTAAATGCGTATAACCCGAACGGGTAGTAAGACGCGGTGCTAATACTATTAATTAATTTTAGACTAAATAATCAATTTAATTGGTCTAAATATATAAATGAGGAATTTAATAGCAATTCGATAACAATAAGATGTGTAGCCACTAATAATATGTTGAATGTTTTAAGCGGCAATCCAAATTTTAATACAAAGTCTTGACCCTTGGAGACAAAATATCGATATTTTTATTGGTTAAAAATACAAATTCGGACTTTAAATCTTTAAAAATAAAACTATAGAATTTAAAGCCGAGAGTCAAATAATTTTACTCAAGTATAATTCAAATTGTGCTCTGGTTTCTAGTGTATATTATTTCGTTTCCCATATATTATGAATAAAAATAAGTATTGGTTATTTCGAATCCTCCTATTTAACCAACATTTCAAATATTTTGAAATGTGTACGTTTTATTTGTTTAAGAAACAAAACCCACTAATTTGAATACAAAACAACCAAAACAAAATATGATTTCTCTTTGGATTTAAGATTGCACTTTATTCTGTATTTAATCATCGGATTGCAGCAGTCGAGGTGGCGGTCAAGCAGGTCAGTAGAAATGAATTACATATTCTGTAGGATATTACAACGATTGATCATGTAGCTTAAAACGGAAACAAAACTTCAATTTAATGGGGTCTCAATAGAAAACACATATTTAACCGGATGCCCAATTCATACCCACGCAAAGTTTCAGAACAATCCATACAGTGGTTTGGGCGTGATAGACCGACAATCTGACAAACGAACAGTCAACATTAAATTTTTATCATATAAGTAGAATATTTGTTATCAACACGAAACATTCTCTGGCAAGGAGATTTTTAACTTTGATCTTTACGAACCCTTAGTTGTCAAGGAGACATAATATAAAGAAGATCAAATATTCCCTGTGTAATAAGAAGCACAACAGAATAAGTCCCGTCTTGACCGGGAGAATACCTTTTGTGATTAATGGAAAAAAATGGACGATTACAAAATCTAATGTACAGACAGATTTAGAGTGTTATCATATGTACGTGATGAGTGTTATACAACTTAACACTGATGTTTATATGATATAAAATACTTTAATCCCCTAAGTCATGGCTTTGTTTAGTTAAACACTGCAGTTTTATTAAACTTGGATATCATAAATTATACCTTACAAGATAACAGTAAATGATGTCCATTCTCCCGTTGATCCAGAAGGGTTATGTTTGCTATGTCATGGTATAGACAGGAGTACGTGACTGTTGCAGGTTCGCGGAGCACTGCTGTGGATTACTGTTTGTTTCACATGGTAAGGAGTAATAGCGCTCCGCGGCGTACTCCATGTTTATTACCACCTCGCTAGGAATTAGGACTAGACAAGTAAACTCGACTAAACAGCTACAGATTAAAACGTTTCTCCAATGACAACGTGTGTATAAAATATGATTGGAAACCTCTTTAAAGAAAGATACACCAAGTACTATTCATTATTAGTCTTACTTCTCAATGCGTTACATATTATCGGTTATAACATTATTTATTGAGGGAAAAATTGCTAAGACACATACAAATGTAATTAGTAATGAGATATTTTCACTTTGTCTTACTACTCATAGGGGACCTATATAGAAGCCCCACGGCTTCTTTGGTGCTGACTGACAGCTCACAGCTGACTTCTAACAGTCAACATTTAGGTATATACCTAAATTTTTACTGTCATAAGTGACAGCTGCTAAACCCATGTTTTTGCAGATCATATGGTTCGGCGTAGGGATACGTAATTTGGTCTGGTAGCTTTTTAAAGCTGTCAGTCAGCACCAAATAAGCCATGGGGATACTTTTTTTTTGTACAAATATACTAACTACGCTAAAATGATCCCATTTGTTGGACGATAATAGGAAAGACTTTAAAAAGAACCATCCCCAAACACACACAGCGGGGAATCAAACCACCACCTTCTAAAAACAACGGTAAATCAATCTATGGTTAGAGTGACAGCGTACTATTGTTTGGAACTAGCAATCACGTGATTTGCTATAAGTAGGAACATTTATTAAAATAAATTTACACCCCTTCGTAGAGCTACCCAAACTACCCTCAGATTAACACAAGTGGGAGGAATAAGGGAGGAATGCAGGTGAGACCATTTGCAAGGAGGCATTGGTTCGACTCTGTTGGCCCACAACACTGGCACTTTTAAAATCCTAGAAATATACACATAGCTTTATAAGCGTGGGCATTTTTGTCCTTGATATTAATATTTATGTGCCTCCGTACTGAAATTACGTATCCATGTTTGTCAGTCTGTATATCCGGGTCTGGGACTACATCTGAAATGTTTTATGAATCTCGCTCAAACTTGATATTAATCTTTCATGTGGTGACACTCAGAAGAGAGATCGTGGTAATATTATATCTCTAGAAATAGTGGCTATGCACGAAGGATTAATTTTCGGAAATTAAAAATTTTCCTGAAAAAATCTAATAATTTTATTTTAAAAAGTTATTGGGTGAATATTTTATATTATATAAAATTATTTTAACTAGATTTTTTTCAAATAAAAATATTACTTTAAAACATTTTCTTGCAGAACAACATTTTTTACATTTAAAATCGATCAAAAATGGCTTAAGAATATTTCGTATGGTTCCTTCCACCTTGTTAAAATATGTTAGTATAAAAATAGTGGTAGAGAGCTCATAGATACTATCTTCGTAATTATTAGTTTATTTTATTATTACTCAATAATTGAACCAATTAGTTTTTCATTGTTTCAGTTATGGATAGATTTATTCATACATTAATAAAATAAGTTGATCTATATGTTTGATAAATATAAACGTGACAAAACAGAATATGTTCCGTAAGACCCCGGTAGCTAGAAGGATGCTTAGTGTTGACCAGTCTTACTTTGGTCACCCCCTTAGCTTACAGTACCTCTGCTCATCTCGTCATGTCTGCCTGCTTGTCAGCTTAGCAAGGACTGTACTGGTTGGTATAACGTGAGCAACGCTATCTATTAAAGTGGGGGAGGTTTAGCCTACTACCAAGCAGGTTATAGGCATGAACCTCCCATATATCACCTTCTTATTAGGTTTAGTAAGGAGAATGCTATAACTGTGTGCAGCCCTTGCCCGATGACATCACGCATTTTCTTCAATCGTTAGGAGTCACATTGTTTGAATAACTCGAGGAAAAGTTGGAAACATTTGTTAGAAGTCGAATCTTTGAAAACAATGTCAAATAAATAAACTAAGTCAAGTTTAAATGATCGTTTAGAAACATACGGAGTATATTTGGCCTCATTCAGGTAAATAACAGCAAAGCAATTTCCTGAATAATAAATAATATATTCAAGAATATTTTCCTTAACATACAACGAAGACAGCGAAAATAATATGGAGGTAATGCCGTCTAATGCCACATTAGATAAATGTTTGTAAATAACAGAGGATAAAGAATAGACAAAAAGAGAGTTTTTAGATAAAAAATAATGGCGGAGAAAATTCAATATAATTTAAACCATTAAACAAAGGGTTCTCAAAAGTAATGTAGAGAGAGATTGCGAGGGAAGTCAATAGTTTGTTAAGTCGTATTATAGTGATTATAGTGACTATGTTTATTATTTGCAGGTAAATAACTTTTAAATAATAATGTATACTTTTCCTGTAAATAATATTTAAATGACAAACCAAAATGTTTCGATCACAATGATTATCATGAGTATGTGCCATGAAAACCTAATCTGGAGTGTGTTTTTGAAAATGTGAGCAATATCATCAAAGGACGGAGAAACTTATTTAATGCCAGAGTTGATACTGTTGTAGTTGCCCCGAGTGTAATTAATTAGATTAATTTGTTGCTTTAGTTTTGTTAGTGGCAGCAAAACTCGGGGAGGGAACAATGGACGCCATGATGTTTGGTGATGACTTGTTGGTACGAGGGGGGAAGGAAGAGGTAGTACAGGAACAACTACAAGAATGGAATGAGGAAGTGAAAGAGTGTGGAATGAAACTTAGCACGGCAAAGTGTGAAGTGATGGTGATGACAAGGACGAGGATAATACTTAGGGAAGATATATATTTGGGTGGAGTAGAGCTGATAAAATATCTGAGAGGCGTGATTGTGACTAAAGGTGGAAATAGAGATGATCTGACGAGGAGAGGCAGCAGAGAGTTGTTCTATAGGTGGGTAAGAGAACTGCTATGGGGAAGGGAAGTTCCCTTGAAGTGTAAGTAAGTATTGTACAGAGCGTACTTTGTATCCATTGTCACATATACAGCAGAAACATGGACACTGAATGTAGGAGAGTTTAGGATAGTAGAGGAATGAAGTTTGTTAGGAGTATGCTAACTGTCACGAGGAGGACCAAGTTAAGGAATGAAGTTAACAGAGAGTGAATGGGGGTAAAAGGAGAACATGAGATGGTAAAATAGTCCAGATTGATATGGTATGAACATGTAATTAGGATAGAAAAAAGATAGAATGGCAAATAAAATGATGGAAATGAAGTATTTATGAAAAATACCACAAGGGAAAGCTATAAATATACAGGAAGAGCAGAAAACAGAAACTGTGAAAATGAGAAGTTAATAATAGAAGCCATTAAATGAGTGGTGGAAGGATAGAGAAAGAGGGAGGCATTTTACTTCTCACCCAGCCCCAGACTGGAAACAGTTAATGAAGGTGATTATGAAGAGCTTTGTTAAGTAAGAATCCACATTGACGTGACGACGATCAGACGGTATTTCCAGAGCACCGATCTAAGCATTCCACCATGTTGTATGTTACTTAATGGCGAATAGATACTTTGTTCATCAAAGTATTGTAAACTATATTTATCTGAAAGAGTCACTTCGTGCTGACTGGATGGACGCGAATAAACAAACACGCGGAAGGTTACCCCTTCTAGGCAGATAACAATTGCAGTTTTGGTCAGATAGTCTCATCTTGTATACACACTAAGTGATTGAGCATCGGATTAGACGGAGATATCCGAACCACACAGTGAGCGAAGGCGACTCACCGGTTAGTCTCCCGGTCCTGGCATCGGAGTCAGGTTATTTTTACGTTTCACGGCAGGCTACTGTCAACACGTTATACACGATATTACGTTTCAATATATCTAGTTAGCGTTAAGAACTACACAACATCTTATGTGTTCACATTGTGGTGGACTCAGACTATTTTAATCAAATAGCTTTTAAACATACTTAGTCTATGTGTTGTGTGTGACCTGCCCTCCTGAGAAAATGTTCTGATAGTAGAAGTTCCCGAATGTGGGGCTACTGTTATTACACTGTACATGAGATAGCGATACTATATCCAGGGAGCACAAACACAATCGTATTGGTAATTACTAGTTCTTCCTCATTCAATACAAAGTAGTTTGTTTTTCATTAAATGTAATATAAGTAACCACTACACTCTGAGAATAAAATCAGGAGTAAAAAAGCCATCTTTTTTTAAAGAGTTTTTTTGTGTTTTAATTATCAGTTTGTCTGACTCCCTAGCTAGGTTGGTAGCGTGTCTGTTTAGTGATCTATGCGTTCCTGGTTCGATTTTTGGGATAGTCAAAAATGTATAGTGGGTGAATTGTGGGTTTAAACTTTTACAGTAATGAATTAATTACTGGGGAATGGATGTTGTGTTGGTTCTAGATTTAAATTAATCTCTGTTGTGTACTGATACAATCAGTCAGTCCAGAAAGTTCACGTTAAATACCTCAAATAAATTAAGAAAAGAAATAAGTTTGCGAACAAATTCTAATAAATATTAATAGATAGGGAAAAAAGTTGACAATAATTTGTGTATAGCTACGGCTTTATTTCAATTCAATCAGATCCATTAAAGAGGCCAAAACTTTTTCACTTGAATTATAAACCTACAGGAAAAATAACTTCTCAGTAATTTAAAATGTACATAGAACATTTTCCTGAACAAGCGTTTTTGCAAACTCGGCCAAATGTTGGTTTGATATTTAACACAAATTTAAAAGTATCCCTGAGCTAGTTCCATTCACTCCACCTCACTACACCCTTTCTCTTTCAGGTCTAGTCATGTTATCCCCCTATCTGCGTCAAGGTCCTCCCAATGGTCTCTTTACATTGTGTTCGCCAGTCAATACCTGGATCGCTGTTGCAGTTTCTTACATTCACGTGGCATGTCCTACCCACTATAGTAAGGTGGGAGATTTAATTATCTTTACAATGCCTAATAATGGGTACAGGGTTTGAAGGGGATCATAGTATAACTGACTTCAATCTACAATATTTTTTTCTTTTTTGAGCCAAGTATTTTCATAAATACTTGGTTTCCAAACCCACCAATATTCTTCTCGTCTTGTAAGCTAAGACACAGCGTTTCACAGAGAGAACGACCCGTGAAACTATTGTTGTATTTATCATGGCAGCAGGTGAGATGTTAACAGTTTATTTATTGAGTGTTTGCAATGTATACTTTGATGGTATTATTATGCTATTCTCCATTATAATATTGTTACAGCCAGTTAAAATTGTTCAAAAATTCTTGAACTCGCCATAAAAATTATAGGTTGTTCGTAGTAATCTCTAAATTGTCATGCTTGATCAAAATAACTATCTACTTAACTAAAAATTTATTTTATACTGGAGGTTTGTAAAGATAAAAAAACTGTTAACAAGAAAATATGGCGTTATTTATTGCCAAGAATAATATTTACTATGATGATTACTCCAGTACTCAGGTAATATAATAGTTGATCATAGTATGCCGCCAGAATAAGACGTGGGGATTAATAGGGGTTTCAACACACTGATTCAATAACTAACTGTAACCGCGCTACGACTCGATAGGCAATAGGTAGATATATAGGTATCAGGTGCGGTTAGAACAGGAGAGGGTAGAAGTATCACAAGTTAATAATAATTTTTTTTTTTTTTAGCACCGCGTCTTACTACCCGTTCGGATTATACGCTTATCACAAGTTGAAAACTACAATAGAATGAAAATATATGGGCCAGGTTTGTCTAGAATCTCTAATATTCATTTCTAGCTGTATATTCCTTGGTGTGCCACTATACATATATTAAGTGATCACTTACTTAAAATTTGTTAATACAAATAAGTGGCTAATCGAGAATTAATAAATGAATAAGGACCCAAAAGGCTTGTATATTTGCTGTGTAGTCATTTGTATTTTCCAAAAATATATATAAACAACAGTCATTGCTAATTGTGTTTTAATAATAGGCTAAATAAGTCAATTTCATAAGATTAGAGGAAATGGGATTGACTTGAATGAAGAAAAGCCGAGGAAGTAAAACTTTTTAAGTTATTATTAAATAGGTTTCAATTGTAGAAGAAAGTTTATGACATGAGTTTTCCTCCTAGAACTACACTAATGTTTCATATAGTTATATTGTCATAACAAGACAAAATATAAACTATTGACTACCCCTACCATTCTAACATATTTATCTATCCCAATAGTTGTTTATATTCACTATTAAATTTGATTTTAGTTAAACTTCGCAATGGTTGAATATTTGGAAAATAAAAATATGAAATATTGTGTCGAAGACAGTGATAGTTTTATTTTTCCAAGCCTTCACACTTTTTATGAAATGCTATAAAAATCAACCGTTCCATATAAAGCTTACAAGACTATCATTATTATTATTATTATTATTAGCACCGCGTCTTACTAACCGTTCGAGTTATACGCTCTTACGCTAATGTGTAGTGGTAGGGTGATTGTGAGATTAAATGGAGGACCTACAGTTTAACGTGGAATCCGAACCACGGTGGAGGCACTGGCATTCCCCACATTCACAATATGTTTTGTCAGAGGTGAAGAAAGGGTTTAGAAATCAAATAAATCTGTGCCGGGACCAAGGATTGAACCCCGGACCACCAGCACAGAAGCCTGACACCTTACCCCCTAGACCACCAGGTCACCCTTACACGTGACTATCGATAGGGTACTAAGCTTACCCCTCAAAGGCTTAAACAATTATATATTTTCTCTCAAAAATATATTGTTAAAATATGTATATATGTATACTATTTAAATGTTAATGCTTTCACTTGTTATAATTGTAGCCTTGGTTTGTGGTTTGGAATCTGTAAAAATATAAATCCAACTGTGACATTTATAAAACCAGACGGAATGGATATTATTGGAAGCACACCATTGGCTGATTCTCCGTAATGATAAGTTGTATCCGGGTGCTTACGTGACTCTCGCTAAGATAATGGCAAGCTATTTACCCTGTTTCCATATTAATGATACAGTGGGCCGCAGTGAGCACCCAGTCCTGATTCAACAAACTGCCACCACACACGTGTTGTGGAGGAGTCTCGTACTTCAGTTGGATAGATACCTGCAACAAACACGTGTGGTGGAGGAGTCTCGTACTTCAGTTGGATAGATACCTGCAACAAACACGTGTTGTGGAGGAGTACAGGGGGGAAATACTGTCACTTGATCGGACGTTTTGTGTTAGTGTTTACTGTTCATCTCTCCGTCTCTTCTGACTTGGTGTTGATGGAGAGGAGAAGGGAGGAAAGCAAGTTCCTGGGACTTGATTCTTTGCAATAGGTGCTGAGATGGTTGCCATCATCAATGTAGAATCTGGGAAAGCGTTCAGTATTTCGGAATATATGATGTGGCTTAGCGATGTAAGAGTTAGAAGGGGGAGTGGTCCAAATGGGCTGAGACCTGTGAAAGATGGAGTTTATTTGGGGAACTGGTGTGAAGTCGTTTAGGATCTGTGGAAGTGGACCATCTTTAGGAATCTGGTTGGTAGTTGTTTGAGAAGGAGGAGGGTTCGATGCAGGTTGTGGCGTGTGGATTTAGAGGCTATTCAATCAAAGTTTATTAACTGATTAATATAAAATACATATTTTTAGACTTTGGACTCCATTACTCTTTCTTTGTCTTCCTCAAGGCTTCCATTACCATGAAAGGTGATCCAAATGGGACGCGCATGAATCTTTCTGAGCACCTGCTTGGTTGATCAAGGTTTGGATATTTCGACTTATGATTGAATGGGAGAGATTTGTATGTTAAATAAATGCTGATTATTAGTGTAGTTATTCATGATGATAAGTACTCATTTACTTTTCTTCCCAATAAAATTATGAAGCTGTGTATATAAATACTACATAAAAATACACAAATTACTCTAAATTTTAATATAAAAACTTGATTTATAAAATGTTAAACATGATTTAGAATATAACGAAGATAGAAAATATTGCATAACTAAATCTAGAATGAATATTTAATAAAAAATTATAGTTTATCTATATTTAAATTAATTTATCATATAGTTACACATATACACAAAAAAGAGTGTCATCTTTAAGCATGTATTGTATAAAATCTAATTTAAACTAATTTTTTTAAATAATTTAAAGTAGAATAAACTCATTTCCATAAGTATGTTAAACAGAGGCTATTTCTTTTAAGGGGTGGGACATCGATTAATTTTAATTACTATAATAATCATTTATAATAAATGGATACTGCATGAAGTCAGTCAGAATACTATATTATTTAGGCCTACTTATATTGAATGAATACTCATGGAAACAGTCTAAATATTCTAGTAAGTACTTACAATAAATGGATACTGGACGATGTCAGTTGAGTAGCCTCCAACTATACGGCTCTGGGAATTGGATATTTTAACAGTTTTTATGTCCCCTGTTAAAATAATATCACAAATAAAACTGTGGGTTTAAGTTGTATTTCGAAGTAAATCAAGGTATAGTATTCTTATTTATTAATCATGTCATAATGTAAATATAATATTATTCTATTAACATTTTCTAGAACATATAATTTGTGTTAATGGATTAATATTTGCAAATGTTTCTTTCATCCCACTTATTGATTACTTAATAATATCCTTAAATAAATGGTAAGAAACTACTTATTTTTTTAAAAATAGCGTGTATTTTTATCTCGGAATAAACTTATATAGACATACTTGATGCTCTTGACGTACAAGATTTATAAATACAGTCTTATTGTATTTATTTAGAGAGTATGTGCACTGAACAAGGATTAGTTTAATTAAAAGATCTAAAGTGCATCCGGTGAAAATTCTCACTATCTGTTAAACTAGAAATTATTTATCTCGTCAATGGAGGAGAGTTCTGGATGTAAAAATAAAATATCAATGAAGAATTTAAATAGTATAGGTGTTTAATAAGTTGTATAGTAGCGCCTAACTCAGAAAAGTGTTTTATTTTGTTGGTCAGTTGGCCACTGTGTACGATACTTTTAGTGTTTGTTCTAACATGGATTTATTTTATAACCTTCATTGTATGATTGATTCTGTCTTGAGATTTTTGACCATGGCTCAAAGTCTATTTTGTATGTGATAGTAAAACATGGCGCAGTCGGTAGTGTCTGCAGTGGTTTATCTGTGATTAAAATTTGGGGATACAATTATCTCGTCCGGTAAAGAAGCAGTTATCAATATGGAGTTTAATAAACCAAAGTCGCTTAACCTTGCCGGAGATTTGGTGAAGAATCTCGATGAATTCAAGGAAGAAGTTCTAAAATATTTTGAGGCGACGGAGACTGGAACAAAATCTTCGGGCATGCAAATAGCAAGGCTAAAAAACCTATTAGGATGAGATGCTGTCTGACTCTATAAAACCTTAACTACCATCAAACCTGAAGAGGAAACAGTCAATGGTATATTTTCTGTTCTTAAATCTCACTGTATTCCGAAGAAGAATGAAACTATCCTTGTGTTCCTTTTTTTAATAGGAAACAATGTCTCGGTGAACCGTTTGAAAACTTCTACGCAGAGCTCGGAGCTCTTGCCACCCTTTGTGAATTTGGGGACCAGGAAGTTAAATCGCTGCTTGCGCAAATAATATTGGGTGTGAACTCGCAGTCAATAAAACAACACCTTCTTAGGGAAGACACTACCCTACACAAAGCTGTAGAATATTGCAAATCAGAGGAGCTAGCAGACAAAAACTTGAAATCCATTGAGGATGGAGGGGGGTTCTCACAGAGTGATATATTTAGAGTGAGTAGAAAAACAACCC
>CABEEJ010002127.1:72092-122968 GCA_901482245.1 Timema douglasi
TTTTTTTTTGCCAAAATAAGAAAACTATTGCTTCTATAAAAACATAGAGTTTAATTTTCTTCACATGGTGACCTCATTAGTTGTTGAATATCTGTCGTGAACAGAGCAGCATTATCTAAGAAACTTTTTAAATGAAGAGAAAAATTTGTTATTAAATTCCAGGACATGCTTGACAGATATTCAAGAAATGTTGATCTCGCCATGTGAAGAAAATTAAGCTCTATAATTCTATAGAAGCAATCTTTAATTTATTTGATCCTAAAAAAAGTATTGCTATAAAAAGTGCAAAAACACTCGCCTCTTCTTGCGTCCCCTGCATCCCCACCTTAACATGTCCAAATGCTTAAAAATTCGTTTCCAGAGCCAATAATGCTGTAGCTCGGTTACTACCTATGTAGGTGCTAAGTATAAATATCGTCACCTTTATGCCGAATACACGTATGTGCAAAATTAGTGTTTAGAGAAAAAAAACGTAAAGTTCTAATTTTCAATGTCTTTTAATGGAAAACATTAAGTTTGGATCAAAATATAAGCTATTTTGAATTCGAAAAATAATTAGTGCTTTTGTTATATGATAAAAAAAATTGTCTAGCAATTTGAAAATGCAGTTACGTAAAAACAGCCAAAAATGAACATGGTCTAAGGGCAAAGATAGTGCCCCGTCACGAATTTCTCTCCTGAGAAGTGCTCCGCGACTCAAAAAGTTTGGGAACCGCTGCCCTAGAGTGTCTGCCTGCTGACCTAAGAGTCCCGGGTTCAATTCCCGGCATGGTCGTATCTTACTACCTTTTCAGGTTATTTGCATACAGTATTCAACACCCTAGAGTGTCTGCCTACTGACCTAAGAGTCCCGGGTTCAATTCCCGACATGGTCGTGAGGGAACCCTTAACTCGATGTTCCTCATATCTAAAGCCACGCAATTTTAGTTGCTCGACATTTAATCTCTCATCACCGGCTCTTCCTGAATCCGGGGTTCGGGATACTTTCTCTCCTCCCGCTGGTACATGCGGAGGTCGAGGTTCGATTCCCGGCCGGGTGAACTGAGGGGATGGGTTTTTTTTCCCGCGGGAAAACCGCTGATCAAACTCTGAGAGTATTCGTCAATCGCTCGACGTCTAGGGTGTACTGGTAGCAAGACGTAACACCCAGGGAGGGTCGGGTATCAAACCCAGTTCCCAGACCTGGAGTCTAGCATCTTTAACGCTTATTCCCTCCGGATGGATGCTGAGAGTTCCAAAGGCTTCCCTTGTAATAGGGTTCTAATGATTGGAAAAATAAATGTTTAATGATTAGAAATAAAAAGTTTAATTACACGTAATAGGGCTCTAATGTTTAATTACTCGGGGAAAAAGAATTAATGATTGGGAAAACCGTTGATCAAACTCTGAGAGTATTCCTCAATCGCTCGACGTCTAGGGTGTACTGGTAGCAAGACGTAACACACAGGGAGGCTCGGGTATCAAACCCAGTTCCCATACCTGGAGTCTAGCATCTTTAACGCTTTCACCTCGGGCTAGCCGGGCGACCTTGAACCGCTCATATCCGGACATCGTATACCGGACACTGACTGGAACCACGGACATAACACCCAGCTCCAACCAAACATAGAGCTCTCATCAGCCAAACGGGGGGCTAAACACACCTCCATGTAACATCATGTAGACAATAGAGTTCCCTCATGTAGACAATAGAGTTCCCTTCATGTAGACAATAGATTTCCCTTCATGTAGGCAATAGAGTTCCCTTCATGTAGACAGTAGAGTTCACTCCATGTAGACAATAGAGTTCCCTCATGTAGGCAATAGAGTCCCCCCATGTAACACAATGTAGATAGTAGAGTTCCCTCATGTAGACAATAGAGTTCACTCCATGTAGAGTTCCCTCGTGTAGACAGTAGAGTTCCCTCATGTAGACAGTAGAGTCCCCTCATGTAGCCAATAGAGTTCCCTCCGTGTAGACAATAGAGTTCCCTCATGTAGACAGTAGAGTTCCCTCCATGTAGACAATAGAGTTCCCACAGTAGAGTTCCCTCCATGTAACATGTAGACAATAGAGTTCCCTTCATGTAGACAATAGAGTTCCCTCCATGTAGACAATAGAGTTCCCTCATGTAGCTAATAGAATTCCCTCATGTAGACAGTAGAGTTCCCTCATGTAGACAATAGAGTTCCCTCCATTTAGACAATAGAGTTCCCTCCATGTAGACAGTAGAGTTCCCTTCATGTAGACAGCAGAGTTCCCTCCATGTAGACAGTAGAGTTCCCTTCATGTAGACAGCAGAGTTCCCTAATGTAGACAGTAGAGTTCCCTCATGTAGAGTTCCCTCATGTAGACATTAGAGTTCTCTCATGTAGACAATAGAGTTTCCTCATGTAGACAATAGAGTTCTCTTCATGTAGAGTTCCCTCATGTGGACAGTAGAGTTCCCTCATGTAGACGATAGAGTTCCCTCATGTAGACAGTAGAGTTCTCTCATGTAGACAATAGAGTTCCCTCATGTAGACAATAGAGTTCTCTTCATGTAGAGTTCCCTCCATGTAACAACATGTAGACAATAGAGTTCTCTTCATGTAGAGTTCCCTCATGTGGACTGTAGAGTTCCCTCATGTAGACGATAGAGTTCCCTCATGTAGACAGTAGAGTTCTCTCATGTAGACAATAGAGTTCCCTCATGTAGACAATAGAGTTCTCTTCATGTAGAGTTCCCTCCATGTAACATCATGTAGACAATAGAGTTCCCTCCATGTAGACAATAGAGTTCCCTTCATGTAGACAGTAGAGTTCCCTCCATGTAGACAATAGAGTCCCTCCATGTAGAAAATAGAGTTCCCTCATGTAGACAGTTCTTATATTATATTTTAATTTTTGCTTGGTGAAGTGGAGAGGGAATATTCTGAAATATTCAAAATTTACAAAAAATATATTTAATGTATTGGAAGATGTAAAGTTGTCGGGAAGGCTTAAGATCCACTGCAAACACATTATAAAAAATTAAAATGAGCTATCTGAAATTGGGGAGGAAGAATGATCATCTCACCTGTCCCCCAAATTTTCAAAATTGATATTTTAAGACATTTATTGAATGCTAGAAAATTTTAATATTGGCATAGATACATACGAGAGGCAAGAAGTTAGAGGGAATTATTATATGGAATACTTTAAAAAAGGTTACAGGAAAATGGGAGTATATTTAGAAAAATAACTTTTATTTCAGGTAAAACATTGACATTTTGCATGCAATTAAATGTGAATTAAGTCTTAAATTATGAAATTTGGAGCTGGCGAAAGGGGGAGTATGAATTCAAAATTGTCTTAACTAAATGAACAAAATCTTCCCAGTGTCATATAAAAAGAATTGTTCACTTTAAATAACAATAATATTGTGATAGTTTTAAATTTTAGAGTTGAGTTCTGGTAAATAATGGGGATGGTGTATTAATTAAAAATTTTAGGTGAGTTTGAAAATAAAATAGCTAGGGATATTGCAAGATTAGGCCAAATATCAAAATTGTTTTTAAAAAGTATAATTTTATAAGTTGTGGCTTGTCAAATGGTGGGAGTGGAAGTTTGCAAATTTTCAAAACTTGTGTAAAAACCAAAGATTTTTAATTTTTTAATCAGATGTTTTGAAATGGGTTTTAAATTTCCTAAACTTATATGAAATTACTTTTTTCAATATAATATTTAAATTGGTCAGGCATGATTAGAGTCACCTCAAACACACTGAATATCAATTACATTTCTAAACGATAACATGGACAATAGTAAGAGAAGTATCTTTCCCAAAATTTCCAAAATCAATATAGTAAACACTTTCTTTATGTTAAATTTTGAAATATTTACTTACATCTACAAATACCCAGAAGAGTTTTAATATTATTAATTTTTAAACAAAGGTCAGTGATTTGGTGGGGGAGGTAAATTTTTTATGCAAAAAAAAAGTTTTGTGGTAAAAAATTTATATTAACAACTAGTTACAAAGACCATCCCAGATAGTCAGAAAATAAAGATTTGAAAACTACTTTCTAAAAATAAGGGGCTTAAAATTTCAGAGTCGATTAGAAAAAGTAAGCTTTAAGTGTTATAAAGTTGAAATGGCAGGTTATTTCAGGGACTAATATGTATATATAGAAGTTTATTATTTAATTTATTCTGTTTGTTGAAATGTAATGCTATTTTTTCTATTTTTCATAGTAGCAATATAAATTATTTATTTTTAATTTACTTTAAGGCAAAGCTAGAACATTTTTAGATTACTTCCCCTTAATGACATTATTTTATTTTCATCCTCCCTATATTTTCACGTTTAGCTACATAGTTTAACTAATAAACTATTACTAGGTATTAAAAATAACTTAATATTTGGTTACTTTGGAGACTCAATAATTTTGTTTTTTTTAACAAAAGAACAAAGCGGTTTATTGAATCCCCATGCGTTTAAGAGGCACATCATATAGTACATTTATAGATTAATTTAAAATTTAAATTTTATATATTTATTTAAAATACACTTTCTATATCAACTTAGGGTGTGAATTTTTAATAGTTATATTAATTTAAGCCTAAATAAATATAATATTATTTTTCTTCAATTTTGAGATATCACACTGAGACTGTACTATGATGTGCGCCATTAGTAAATCCATGTTTACCTCACAATCCATATTCGTAATTATTATTTTGTAATAGAGATTTACCGATTATCTATAAATAAGAGTGGGTGACCTGGCTGTCTAGGGGTATGGTATCAGACTTCTATGCTGGCGGCCGGGGTTCAATCCCCGGTCCCGGCAAAGATTTATCTGATTACCAAACCCTTCCTTCACCTCTGACAAGACATCTTGTGAATGTGGGGAATGCCAGGCCTCCACCGTGGTTCGGATTCCACGTTAAACTGTAGGTCCTCCATTTCATCTCACAATCACCCTACTATCACACATTAGCGTAAGTGCGTATAACCCGGACGGGTAGTAAGACGCGGTGCTAATAATAATAATAATAATAATAATAATAAATAAGAGTGTGACATACACCAGTAGTGTTCAACATAGGATCAATACTCTACCAAAATTGGCAGTGGGAAAAGCCTTGGATCGCCCTCAACATACATTTTGATACATCCCTCTACGGAATGATTCCAGAAAGATGATAGGTGGGTAATTTACTGACCGACTAGCCGGCTCTCTTCCTACAGTATATTGAACACAATCACAAGATTCTGTCTGTCAGAACTTGCAACTATCTCCCTCTACTGGGATTATAATTGTGTTGGATATTCTTGTGTATTTGTGTAAGTATGAAGCCAGTACAACTCTTACCGTTGTCACACATCCGCCCGTAGAAAACCACGTCATTTCCTTGTGCTTACGAAACATGTAAAAGATGAAACCTTCTTTTGTAATTATACTAGAACCCACTACAATTAATCAACTATGTATACTCCCACTAAACCATTATTGATATTTATGGCACTATCAAGTAAATTGCATTCATCCCACAGGTTGTTGGAACTTACTGTGTTAAATCTGTTAGTATTCTGGGTGAGAAAGGTTCCTAATTTCGAACACAAGAGCTATTATCATGCCTACCACGGTGGGGAACAGTGCTTTAAATCTCACAACCACTTATCACCTTGGAGAAACAGGGCCACCAACCTCACAGTAGGTCAAAATATGTATCTCCGCCAAAATAAGAACCCACCAAACACTGTGATATTCCAACGAATAATTCATTAGGTCCAAAACGAAGTATACATTAAGAATACAAGGGAAACATAGAGAAAGTCTAATTTTATCTCAAATTCAGCTAGTTCTGTCAGTTGTTAACGATTATGATACCTTTCTAGTGAATTTTTTCTCAATTCAAGCTAATTCTATCAACTGTTAACGATAATTATTACCTTATATTAAATTTTAAGTCAAACTAAGCTAGTTATATCAACTGTTAACAATCATCATACCTTTCTAATGAATTCTAGATTAGATTTAAATGAAGCCATCCATTTTAAAGATGTATTAGCTGGGGTCACTACGTGGTTTGATAGATACAAGTTTATATCCTATAAGATAGAGGCTATGTGACGTCACCTCACCCCAGTTTTCTATGTACTCTTCCAATGGTTTTTTCAAATATATACTGTAGAGGGTATATAAATACATACGTAACGTAACAAACCATTCTTTGAAAAAATAAAGTCAGATTTAATTCATATTCCATCAAATGACAAATAAAATAAATATTATGGAAATTTCTTTTTATTTATTACCATTATATTTCTCACACCGTAACCATACCTATTTATCTCTCAAACTCTGCTAGTAGAAGACATTACTGTTCTGAAAAAATAAACTTTCACTGATATTGTTTTTAAATCTGTCCATATCTTGACACAGTTTGGAATTACTGCCATTTCATTTGAACCGTTAATTAAGGATAGATAATTATAATTTAAGTGTGTTTAACGATATGATTGCAAGAACTATGCACTTTTAACTGTCTATTTTATGACTGGTTACGGAATATCTTTATCCCCTGACTAGTACAGTAGGATACACAAACTTTAAATCATTTATTTTGATTCAATATTTTAAACATTAAAAAGTCACAATAATTCGTTTAACTTTTTATTGAATGTTGATACGAAAAGTATTTAGACACAATATCAAAGATCACTAAAGTCCCTGTAGTTATACCCCTGCATGTATAATCCACGGCAGGACCACACACACGGTCGCTAGAAGGGCCTGGGAGGAGCAGGACCTCGTGTCCTCATCTTCTTCCAAGGACCTCTTATCCTTCTTAATGATGTCTCTGAGCCAGTCAAGGTAGCCATCAATCCTCGTGAACACACCTGGCTTGGTGCCAGCGCACCCTTCACCAAACGACGTGATGCCGTAGAGAATGTCATTCTGGCCGCACACGAGCGGACCGCCCGAGTCCATCTGATACAACATTACCAAGCATTCAACCATGGACTGTGAATAGGCTAACACGCATACTTATCACTCGGTCTGGAACCTACTCACTTTTTATAAATAACATTGATCAAGTTCTTATTCACACGACTGTACCTTCACAAAATAAGAGCCCTGGAGCGTTTAAACACTTAGCACCTACATCTTATATTACAAAAGATAAAGTTTATATAACATTAGTGAAGAATTGGATGGTTTTGCACTTATTAAAACGCCCAAACAAACTTGCAAGGTGGTGGGACAGCCACTGTGGTGAGAGGGGGCAGCGGCTCATGGCCTTTATTTTCATACATATTTACATTAGATATACAGGTAGTTTATTAAGTCTGATGGTACTATTGTGACGTTGACTGTGCCGGCTAAAGCGTGTCTTCTGTGAGTAGGGTTTGCATGAACATTCTTCATGGGGCGTCTGCTTAGTTGGCGCCTGATTCCATCCAAAATATGTCATCGTTGGTTTCTCGTAGTATGCTGGCTATTTTCATGTGCAGATTCCTGATGGCTGTGCCGTTTTAGATGATTCCTTTCACCTTTATCAGGGTGTGGAAAGCTAATGTACTGTCTATTTCCATCCGGATTGCTTACGGGTGGTTTTTATTCTTCGCTCACCATAGTGTGAGGAAGGCAGCTGCCATCTCTGCTTGGTTGATCTCGAGTGGCTGTTGATGTGTTCCTCTTTGGGCAGTAGCCTCTCAGGCTCCAGGGCGTCGCGTCTGAGAAGACCGTGGCAGCTTATCCTTGGAACTGGGCAGAGATAGCAGTCTCCATGCTAGTCCTTGACATTGTTGGTATATTCATGCCATGACATAAAATGGCCATCTCAGGTTATAGCCGACCCAGGTGAAGTAGCTGACTATTCGCTGCACACCTTTTTCATCATTCGTTTTGATCTTCCAAAGTAGGAGCCAGGTAGGGTTTTGTGCTGAGGTGGTCAGTTGAAGGGATGAATCCGTTGTGTCAATTGTGAAGCTTAAGTAGACTAGTTCTCACCTGGGAGCTGTGGATGATTTCGTTCTGTTGATGGTGCATCCAAGTGCCTCCAACTGTTCAGGTGCAAGTTCCAGCTGGGAGCTGTGGAGGATTTCGTTCTGTTGATGGTGCATCCAAGTGCCTCCAACTATTCAGGTGCATGTTCCAGCTGGGAGCTGTGGAGGATTTCGTTCTGTTGATGGTGCATCCAAGTGCCTCCAACTGTCCAGGTGCAAGTTCCAGCTGGGAGCTGTGGAGGATTTCGTTCTGTTTATGATGCATCCAAGTACCTCCAACTGTCCAGGTGCAAGTTCCAGCTGGGAGCTGTGGAGGATTTCGTTCTGTCGATGGTGAGTCCAAGTGCCTCCAACTGTTCAGGTGCAAGTTCCAGCTGGAAGCTGTGGAGGATTTCGTTCTGTTTATGATGCATCCAAGTGCCTCCAACTGTTCAGGTGCAAGTTCCAGCTCTTCTTCACTGGAGCTGTAGAAAAGGAAATCATTCAAGTAGACTATTACATGTGTGATTTAGGAGACCTCCTTGACTGCTGTAACCCCTTCTTCGGCCACGCTTTGGAGGATTGAGGGTGATAGCGCGTCGCCCATCTGTAGCCTCGTCATGGAGTATTTGGTACCCTTGTATTAGATCACGAGGAAACGACGGGAGCTCTTAGATATTGGTAGAACTCCGACCACCTTCCACAGAAAATCTTTTTGGGGATCGTATGGGGGCTCTGTAGTGAGAATTCTAGTGTATGGATGTACTTGAACCAAGCAGACATGTCCTGTATGGCTCGAACCTTTTGGTTGGACCTCGGGATCTGAAACAAGGCGAACGGGTTGCAGATGTCAATACGCTGCTCGATCAGGCCAGTATTGATCCAGATTGATATGATGTCCTTGGTCGGGGGTGACCGGGTCCGGATGAATGTGTGAGGGGCCTCGTCTGGTTTTGTGATTGAGACTCCGTTGGTTAGTATCTTAAATCTTCAGAGATTATTCTACAGGATTGGCTTCAGTACTGGGACCACCGGTGAAACGTATGATCAATCTTTGATTCTGAAGCAGGGAAAATTGTCCTGGTCCAGAAGGAGATTTAGAACCTTCCTAAGGTTTGGAAAGGGCGATACGTTTTCCATGTCGTATCCTTATGCTACTTTCTTCACCTATTTCATCCATAGGCTCCGCGGAGTTCCAATTTACTGGTGGTCTTGTTCTGGTTGCGGGGGGTGGAGGTGGAATCTTTGTATCACATTCTTTAGTGTCGATGCTCAATTCTCGTATAAGGTCCTGGAGCGCGTAATAGTGATCTGTTGCTGGCAAAATTATACTTCCTTCATCCCACCATTTAAGCAGCTGCTGTGGGCTTAATTAGTTTTGACTTATAATATTAACTACATATATAAAGTAAAGTTATTTTTATCAAAGATAAATTTTACTACTTTCATAAAAACATGAAGTGTAATAGATTTTATTTTATTTTAATAGGAGTTTTTAATTTTATTATTGTATTTAAACATCCCATATATATATATATATATATATATATCATAATTATGTAAATCCAATATAATAATTATGATAAAGAATATAACACAAATTGTTACTAAGATGCTGTTCTAAAATAAATAGACTAATATACTAATTTTAGAATTATTTTGCATGGCATTATTTTAAGTGACATAAAAGTAAAAATAGTTTTTCTATACATCTAAAAACTATTTATTTAATTTTTGTCTTTAAAAAATTCTAAAAATCCTCAAATTATATAATATTTTCCCCAAATTATTTATTAACGCTATATTACGAGTTCTTAGGTTAAATTATTATTTTAATATTTTCCTCTTAGATCTCAGAGCCACATGTATATTCAAACCTTAGATAATTTGGGGAATTTTTATTTTATGTTAGGCTATGTTATGGGGTCCCTGCAAATGAACCACCTAAAACTTCGTATACCTCAGAACCACCTCTGCAAACTCGTGACTATAGCAACTACACGATTTCCAACGGTTTGAGTAATAATTTTTTTAAAGCTTTAGCTTCCAATTATCTAAGTATGAAAAATACTAAAACATTCTCAAATGCTTTCATCTCTCAAAATCTCCTCAACCACGATGTATACTCCATTCACGGTAGGAATTAATCTCTGAATGTTTTTTTCCTACCAATATCCTACTATATAATAGACTTCTGGTAGGGAAAAAGGCCTTTCAGAAAACAATTCCTACACTGAATAGACAATTATAGTCTTACACTTCCCTAACTAGTAGACCTTTTACCCTTTTCAGTAACATTTTGTTCCACACTAATTTGAAGAGGTCTTACAAACAAAATAATACCATAAAATTAATTTCAAATTTGTCGTGCGAGGGTTTTATATTCCTACTCTAGGGTCTAAGCCATGTTCCTAATGTTTTAATTAAATTATATTTCAATTTGTGAACGTTCACTTCTGTGATTCATAACGTACTTGTGCTTGTTTAGTTGCTCATCTTTTATTTGCCTCCAAGTGAGTAAACATAAAATAGTACACATTATATTAAATATATGAATATATGACTTCCAATAGGCGCAGGATATTACAACTTAGTGTTCCCACGCTCAATCAAGAATGTCCCTAAAAAGATCCTAGCTAGCCAAGGCCAGCCGATTACTGTGACAAGAAATGACTGATTAACCGGCAAGTAAACATATTGGCAACCCCTTACAAAGGGGCTGATTACAATTTGTCATCACAGAGAAAAAATAATCACACACGAGTATTTGTTCGCGTAAGATTCTTTCACTATTGATTTTAATTTGCTTTCCTCTCTTCACTATTAAAGGTTTGTTTTTTCAACACATCCGTTAGAGCTAGACGCACATAAGCCAGATTAATTAATGTGACATTGTATAATGAATAAAATAAAATTTAATGGAAACATACCTGGATTTATATTGAATCAAACCTGGAAATGATATCTTACAAACTCACTCAACACATCTGATCGGAATTCAAAATTCGATCTCCTCTTATTCAGCGACCAATACTATTGTGATAGTGTCGTCTAAGACAATGTGACTACCAAAGTTGGTGGCACACGTCTTAAGTGTTATGTGGACCTTAGAAAATACTGTTAACTATGAGCTGCTAGTCAGCAAACACCCACGAAACTTACATTTTCATTTTGAAAATAAACATTCATATTTCGACAATGAGGCAAACACAAACGCGTACTTTCCGCTATAAAGATAGAAGTAAACTTTATTATCAATTTCCTTAGAAACGACTGGTGTCATTCCAGAAGTTTTCATAATAATTATTTACAAAATTAAATAAAAAACGTGATGCTTTAGTTGACTTTAAACTTGTTAAAACATATTAGTTTATCTGTACATACTTGACAGGCATCCTTTCCGGGTGTGAAGGTGCATATAGATTTCCCAATCTTAACTCCTCTCTCATAAAGCTTCATGCATTCTACTGTGCTAATTATATCCAGAACTACGTGCTGAAGTAACGGGTGGGCCTGCAACATTACAAAAAATAACTTGTTCATTTCAGGTCAAATTATATTTTAATGGCTAAAATTCTAGACAAATTGAAACGTATGTTCGTTTTTATATCCATAAATAGTTAGATAGCAAGATATCTGACATACATAACAGCTCTATATTTGATATATTGTTAGAATTTGTTATAAAACCAAATTATTGTACAGTATTGAAAAGTCAAAATATTTTCAGAGGATAAGTTAGTAAGCTAGCCCTAAATCTGATATATCATAATGGGTCTTCTACATAGACTTTAGCTACTTTAGAACATAGCATAAATCATCAGTTTAAAATTGTAGAATTTCATTATATTTTCACGTGCAGAAGAATTAGTTAAATATCTAACATGACATTCACAAAAATACAAGCTCCAAGTAATCTTAGTGTTTATGAGGAAACCGAAGAAATCACTGTATTCATTTGAAATGTCTATACATCCGTAATTAATTAAGACCAATGTTTCTTGAGACATCCAACCACAGCAAGTTACACATTAAAAACTATGCTCTTTGTGATCAGAAAAATATATTTTAGAAACTTTATATCTTAAATCAGCTTCAACCCTTAATAATTGAGCCATACCAACCTTATAATAGCTACACAAATCTAAATCACGTTATTTCCTTCTTAGTTAGAAATAAGAGTATATAATTTTTTTAAATTAACTCTAAATTGTATACTGTTATGTGCAAAACAAATACAGTTAAAATATTGTGTTCCATTTTAAATTTTTACATTTTATAAAAACCACCCACTTCTTTGACCTCAATCAACCAAGTGTGTCGTTAATTCATATTGCTTTGCTATGCATTATTGTAGATTATTTATACTTATTAATTTTAAAATACGATAAATATCAGAAATTGCATTCAGATTAACGCTGCTTCTCTTCATCCCTATAAATTGAAGTATATCTTTCTTTAAAAAAATCCCTATACAACATCAGGATATAGATCAAACTGAAACTTCCTTAACCTTTTAATTTTGTCATAAAAACTAATAACACTTCTCTTAGCTTTTGTTGAATCCATTTGGCATGGGATTTCTAGTTGTTAAATGAATGCCTAAAAATGGCAACATAGTTCTTCCTTTTTGATCACTTTGACCATAATCATTGTGCAATCGTCCAGGAGAAGAATCTCGAATATCCACCACACCAAAGTCCTTTAGTTCTTCGACAGTTCAGTCTCAGCAATTTTGTAGTAAGAAGAGCACATAACACCTTCTTTTATCTAGAAATTGAAAAATTTCATGATCTGTGCAGTGATATAAAAAAGGACAGTGGTGGATCAATTGTCCTTTAGCAAGATTCAGCCGCACTGTAACGTTGGACAGTTGTTGGATCTGAATTAGCCTGATTTGTTGTAGTGTTTAACTAAGAAGTTTATGGTCAAGAGTTGTATTACTATAAACACTGTAGGGCTTAGCTAAGAGAATTTGTGGTGTATACAACAGGTTTGAAGAATTCCTTTTTTCCAAAGGCCACCCAGCTTAAAAACGTTTTGAATGCATCATTACTGTTGATTGTCATATTATTCAAGAGAATCATTTGAAATATTATAGACAGCTTAAACAAAAGAGTTTTAATTTTTGAGTGTTTCATTTAAGAGCGCTCACTGAAGATTCAATGGTGTATATTCTTCTATAAAGAAAGAAAATCTGAACATTTTTCAAAAGCTGGGGAAACTGTAAGTAGAGAAGTAAAAACGTTTAGTATATTCACTAATGAATCCGTCTATTCTTCAAGCTTTTCATAGCAAGATAGAGCCATATCTTTGAATAATACCACTTCTCTAAGATCTGAAGCCAGTGTTGCCTTCCTTGTTTGTCTGTCAATAGTGAGATGAAAGTATGTAATAAATCTGATGCTCCCATCCTAGGAAGTTTTCCTGAAAATTTTACTTTTCCTTGGTTGTGCTAGTCGGTTACTTATTATGGTGCAGCTTTGGTTAAAATCATTAAATAGAAATCCAAAACGTTTCATAAGAGTTCCTACTAATTTGTGACATCTGTTAGGCGTGATGCAGAAAGTATTGTAGCATTAAGTGAGGACCTTGCCTTTGAAATTTATAGTGAGGGTTAGTTAAACAAAGCAGCTAAATTTAAGAGGAGGTCCAGTCTTTGGAGGAAAGTAATCACTACCCACTTTCTTTCTAAGAATTGTCCAAATTTTTTTAGTAATTTCCAAACAAAACTATCCCTTTGATCTTGTAGGACGTCATGCTGTACTAAATGCATGTTCTGCCTCCATCATTTCCCACCGTGGAACCACACTTATTTGTTTATAAAATTTCCAACGTCACGCCTTGATTTGTTTGTCAGATTTTTCAAATGCTTATTGGCTCGTAATCGTCTCGATTTACATGTTCACAATCCAATGGCTTATGGCAAGAAAACAACTTCCATCCGTACTATGGATGCAGATGTCCTTATTCTAGAAATTACTTTCTACTTAAAGTTTAAAAACTGATAGGACTCAAAGAAACATGTTTGTATTTTAGAGTTCTAAACATCAAACGGTACAGTTATGTGCAAAAATTCGCAGAAAATCTTGGTGGGACAAGTCAGATGCATTAAAGGGTTTTCACGCTTTCTCGAAGTTACACACCCCATCGTTATTTTTCCGGAAAGGGAATAAAAGGTTTTTGCTAGATTGTAGGGTTGAAGTTTAAAGAAGTGACTGTGGCTTACAAATTCATTAGTAATCCATCCAAAAATCTGTACTTAGAGATTCTATATATTATACTAGACATGTTCTTTATTCCTCTTTATGACATTTATTGTCTGAGTATATTTCTTAGACAAGAACTTTTCACGTCCTAGAGCATATTTCCAGAAAACACGCCACCTACTACTCCATGCCTTGAGCAGCACACCCTACACTCTACCTTCCAGGCTGATTGACATACATTTTCTTTTGCCGAGTTTGCAGAAAAGAGATAGCTAAAAATGTGTATTGATCTTGAATGCCACGGTGGAGCAGTCTACCACCAATATCTGATGCCTGCCGAAATACTGTGACGCATGGGTGCCGTAGCAGTTGCAATTCCACTTATCCTGCAGGATTGTTGGTCTAGCATAGACTGCACACATTGCAGAGGAGCCTGAACCTGATACCGAACCTCTATATACACTACACTACTAAATTTAATTTAGCTCTAGGCAGGATATTTTCTTTATTGCTATCCTGTGTTATTTTTCTGACAATTTAACATTTCAGTGAGACCTCTTTAACAACAATGACCTAGATGGTGGCTGTGAGGAATAAGATGATAGTCTGAAAACACAGTACCTTCATGACACAGACGCCAAATACCTATTTTTTACTTGCTGTCAATCCAATTGAATTTTTAATTCATAATTATTTCACAAAATATGTTATTATGTTAAATTATTCAGATATGATTAAAGTACTCTCTACAGAAATTAGGTTATGGTTTTTATTTCTAATATTGAAGCTTTTATAAATTGAGACTTTCTTTTATATTAATCTAGAATGAAGTTTATATAATTCTACCTATATTACTATGGAATCTGGTCCATAGACAAGGAGCTAAAGTATATAATATTATATTTTCTTGTTTTATGAGTAGATTAAATATATTATTTAATCTTTGTATCCAATATATAACTAAATAAGAACAAGATTTTGAATTAATTTAGTGTTTTAAGGAATTATTAAATTATATGATGAAAAGGTAGTACTCTATTGATATATTCAAGATTTCATAAGTTTAATAAAGACCTCTCATTGAAGATATGGAAAATCAAATCAGATAAATAAACATTAATAAAAAGAGTATTGGGTGCCAGAGTAATATAACGATATAGGTTAATATAGGTTCTCACATCATAGTTGTCTGAATTCCCATGCAGCTTGCCCCAGCCTATAGCAGTACACGGACCCTTCACGTCATCTTTGGTGCTCCTGGTCTTTGGCAGCCTCGCATACTTGATGTTGGGGGCCTCCTTGACTGCCGAGGAGAGCTGACAGGAGGGAACACTTTGTTACTTTAGGAACTCAGTCTTAGAATTATATTGGCTTTATCACTTTTGAATATTTCCGTAGATTAAACCTGGAAAATACCAAACACTAACGTAGCAGATTATAAATTAAGAATCAAGATCAGATACTTATATGGCTTGTTCAAGGTCAAATACTACTGTATAAGGTTCAAGATCAAACACTACTGTGCCAGGTTTAGAATCAAATACTTCCATGGCATGTTCGAAATCAAATAATGGTATGCCTTGTTTGATGTCAAATACTGCCATGCCACGGTTTGTGATCAAATTCTACTTTAGCAGTGATGGGATAAATACTACAAGCCAGGTTCCTGAAAAAATACTAAAACCAATAGTTTTCCCAGTGTTTATTTATGGTTGTAAAACTTAGTTTACTATCTTATAAAACGAGAATAAAATTAGGACGTTCAAAACCAAATTACTTGGGAAAATAAATGTTTCAAAAAGGAATAAAGATGGAGGAGATAGTCACAGTTTTGTGAATATTACTAAGAATATGATATTATTTTCATCCTCAGTAAAGTAGGTTCTTAAGTGTCCGGTATCAATGTAATTATTTAGCCACGTATGTTATATCTTAAGATACTTACACATATTTGAGTTTTACATTCAATTTTAAATAGTTTGACCTATATTTTCAATTAAATATTTTAAATATTTCTATTTCTATTAATCTGTTCCTCAAATTAGTAAGCGACTTTTTTTGGCAGTGTTAATCTTATTGTCTTATTATTAGCATTTAATCAAGTGAAAGTATTCCAACAGATTATCATGTTGCACATCAACTAGAAAATATTTTTATCATTCCTTGTAACTGATTAATAATACCTTAACTTTTTTCCATTGATGTTGTGATAAGATATTCTTGTTGGTTTATTTGTTCTGATGATCTACTCCCAGCCCATATTCGTCTTTCAAAACTTAAATCGGGGATATAATAGTGGGCCTACTCGCTTGTTAAACATTACCATGTTGCTAGAGCGGCATGTTCCCTCCTGTCTCTTGGGAGAAGCAGCATCATTACATCTGGTTCGGTAGGATTGCGGTTGAAAGGATACAGGGCAAACTACACGCATCCAATATGTATCAAGATTTAATACTGTATGCAAAACAGCATAATAAGGATAAAATATGACTTTATCTGAACACATTTAGCAGGACACATTGATACTAACATTCGGACTCTGGATATATTTTCATAAATAGGTCAATTATTTTAGTTGTGTTAATATGTACGGTCTAGTTACCCCATGAAGAATGGTTAGATCCAGAGTTCATAGGGGGTTGGGGGCCTTAATTCCATGGCATAGTTCCGCTACTAGAGGGGTCAATCTCCATCATTAGGGGGTATAGCTCCTCAACTAGAGGGTCTATCTACATCACTAGGGATCTAATTCCTACTTTAGGGGTCTAGTTCCTCCACTAAGGAGTCTAACCACATCACTAGAGGGTCTAGCTACATCCCTAGGGATCTAAATCCTCATTTAGAGGTCTAGATCCTCCACTAGGGAGTATATCATATCACTAGAGGGTCTAGCTACATCAATAGGGATCTAATTCCTCCTTTAGGGGTCTAGCTCCTCCACTAGGTGGTCTAGATCCTCCACTAGGGAGTCTATTTACATCACTAAAGGGTATAGCTACATCACTAGGGAGTCTAGCTACATCACTAAGGGTCTAACTACATCATTAAGAGTCTAGCTACATCACGATGGGTCTATATCAATCACTAAGGAGTCTAGCTACGTTACTAAAGGGTATAGCTACATCACTAGCAAGTCTAGCTTGGATCTTGATCTTCTAATAGGGTTTTATATCCCCCTGCACAGCTCAATATAGCTACTGTAAGTAGTCCAAGTACAGTTGCCTAGTACATAAATAGAAATAAAACCTTCAACAATGTATGGATATAATTATCATGATATTAACCAGCCTAGCATAACATATACTTTATGTACTTATGAATTTTGTTCTCATATAATTTTGTAATTTTCTGTGTGAAGCCCTCCTTGTTCACGTAGACTCCCATGCAATGTAAGAAGATAATTTCACCTCCTCCACCCCGTAAAAGGTGAGGAAAGAGGGCATTGTACTTGAAATATTTACAAACGCCTGCTTGTCTACTAATCTTCTTGGAAGAACTCAACACCCCTGATTTAAAATCCATAGAATGAAATGAAATTTTGAATTGTGACCGAGTCTCAACATGGAAGGGAAATGATTGCATTGACTCACCCACTCTGCCTCCATTTGGCTGCTCTATGAGGCTCCACACGAACACATCATCTCACCACCCAGACTGTTTTCAACCGTCACCGAAGTTACTCCTCTAAGCTGCCCCACCCCGAGAGTGAATAAGAGACGATCAACATGCGTGGGCCCATACGCGCCAGCGACAGTGCTGTGGTGTTAACGGCCGGTTGAGTAGCGCGAGATTTGAAATCTCGTCCAGTACATGTGAGAGTGTTCCAGAACAGTGCACTCCCCTTTCCCCTTTTTCCTGCCTTACTTCCCGCGCTGTGAGAACACGTGACTCTACCTTGGTGTATATAATGGCAGGACTCTATTGCCATGACACACATTTCTCCGCATTCTCTAGGTGAGACACTTAGTGTCAATTTAGATTTAGTTTACTTGTATCAAAATTCTGTTTGGTTATCGACGAATTCTAAATTACGTTTTGGACGATATTTACTTATGATTTAGCTTAATTTATTATATTATAGAACTGCGATTATGTAGAGGTCATGACGGCGCTGTTTGGACTTAGAGATATTACTATTCTTGCAAACGTATATCGTCCGCTTCACGGATCGTTTAGGGACTGTTATCACCACCACGTTTGGTGTGCGGGATGTTTAGTAATATTGTACCTTTTGGGTATTTGGGTAAAATCCAGTGGGACGGTCTTGTTTCTGTCATTATTGGGGAATAGAATTTCCATAGATCTGAACTTTGTTGGTTATACCTGGGGTCGCGAACCCGGGCTCATAGCGTATTAGTATAGTTTATTGCTAGGATATTCTATTTTAAATGATCCATCTGTGTAATTTATCTTGGTTCAACTTGTTGGGCTTTAGAATGGGTGTGATGGTAACCCTCTTTAGGAACTCTTTCTTATTCATAAGTGATTGGGGAGTCGCCGATGACGAACAGTCTAGGTCTAGTGTTTATTGTTAGTATGCGGGTTATGGTTCCTATGCTCTATTATTATTATCATCATACTTTACGGACTTGTATCAAGGTCAATTTAAATGTTTGTTAATGCTGTGGGTCCTCTTGACGGCCATCTTATTACTTGGGGTCATGCCCCATTATTTGTTTGTATATTGTTTACTATAGCTTTGTTTTGCCGGCGCCTATCTCTGGGCATGTCCCACTCTTTTCTCTTGGAGTATTGTTATTGTTGAAAATAAATAAACTCCCTTGTGACCAACCTGACTTTTATTTGTGATATAAATAAAGGGGGGGGGGGTGGAGCTAGAGAATCATAATCGTCCCTGCCAGTGTGATACCAGGAGTGTTATAAGCTCCAAGAAACATATCCCTGCCAGTGTGATACCAGGAGTGGTATAAGCTCCAAGAAACATATCCCTGCCAGTGTGATACCAGGAGTGGTATAAGCTCCAAGCAACATATCCCTGCCAGAGTGTTACCAGTATTAGTGCAATATCGTCAGCCTGGATATCAATGAAGAAGTTGCGATGAGGCATCATTGCTACAATATCTCTACGTTGTGGTTCCAGACCTCCATCTTGCTTGATCGTGTTGATGTTCGTCTTTCCCGCCAGGACGAAGAAATCCTTGGCATAGTTCGGCATCCTGTACATACACACGCTTTAATGATTGAGTAGCAGGCATACTTTTCAGGACATATGTGTCAAATATTTCAAATCTTTACTTTATTATTAATTGAAATAAAAAGGAGTTTTATACCTAATGATTAGTTGAATTATTGGCATAAAAACTTATATACCTTTGTTAAGGTTCTATATTCAACCATACTTTCAAAACAATGGATACGAATGAACTAAAAACAAAATTTCCGAATTCAGGAAAAAGTATACAGGAAATAACTAAATGGCAGAAAAAACATATCATCCACACATTACATATTTCTTTACCAATCAGTGCGGTTTGACCATTAAATAAATTGATCCTAAGTTTAAATTAATTGGAATTACGCAAACTGCTGATAGTGTAAAACCCTCAACCTAAGATATACATATAAGAAACAAAAACACGCAAATGAGTGAAAGAGTAACGGATAAAGAAGAGCAGGAAAGTACGTAAATAGGACAATTATTACAAATATTGGAGAAAGTAAAGAAAAAAATAGTTTTAATTATAGATTAAAGTTATTAATATATTAATAGAAAATGGTTAGTGTAGAAATACAGTATCCACCCAATAATTGTATAGTGTTCTGATTGCCAGATATTTTAGTATTGAAAATTTAAACCTAAGGAGATTCCCTGACAATGAATTAAAATGTTAAGCATAAGGGAATAGATGAGTAACGTGAGACTTTGGTTGACAACATATTTATAACATCACGTCTATATTATTGTATCAATTAATTATTTAGGAATAGTTCAGGTGTCCTGATAGAATAAAGCCGTTATATGTTGCTAATTGGGAGAATGTGGTGTCTTTACCCGGTGCTGACGTCAATGACGCAATGTGCGGCCGTCACCACCCAGACCTCGTTTAGCAGGGACCCTCCACAGATGTGGCCGGGGAATTCGCCCCCCTTAGCTTGGATCGACACCTGCCAGCAATTGTTCACACAAACCCCTTCAAACACAATAGATTATCTATAGATACATTTTGTTGGGACCATTAGACATCCAACATTTTGGTTGTTAAAGATAGTTTTGATATATATTTAGAATTGCAGTATTAATTGTGAAGCGAATTAAAAAGTGAGATTCTATGTTATTATTAATTAATTGTTTTAAATTGGAAAGGTTTATATGTAAGGTTTTTATGTATTTACAGATTATGTTGACAGATTCTACCTCCATTATTATTTGATTTTTCTTATAATGACAACCCGCTTATAAGGGCGGGATTTCTGGAACTATGAACATATTAATTACTGGCCAAACTTTTAGCTATTAAGGCAAGGTAGCTGATTTATTGAACAAATTTAAATAAATGTATATCTAAAGTTAGGTGATTATATATATATATATATATAAGTATATGGATGTGTATATGTAGGTTACACATATACTGTTTGTAAAGCGGCTTATAATATATATAATATATTATATAGGCCAATAAATAAATAATATATAATATCTAGTAAATTTATGATGTATTATTAATACAAAAATATATACTATGTATAATTTAACAATATACGTACATAATACATGGCATATAATATAAATAATGAATATAACTATATTTATTAATAATTTATATTTATATATATATTTAGTATGAGATCCTAGAAATGATCAAACAATGAAATTCAGAACAAAGAATTATTTATGATTTTGGTAAAATATATAAAATCAGTGTTACCTTATTAAATTTAAAATAATAGATTTAAAAAAAATCAACTTATTCAATAAAGATAGTAAAAATAAAATGTCAAATGTTTGTCCTTTTACCCAATGCTGAGAATGATCGTGTACATAATAGATAATAAATAATGATATTTGATAACACACACATTTATTTATCTTCAGAAATATATTATTAGAGTGATTTTGAGAATACGAACATACAAATTTATAATCGTTAGTATAATAGTAATTTATAGTTAAATTTAAATTCTCATGATCTCATCGGACCCCTCTTCTGGCAAATGCGCAATGAAATACTCTCATAATTTAAATACATTAAAGGGTTGTTTAACTGTAAATGTATCCACATTTGCGAGTAGGGAATGTAAATAACGCCTAGGAAGAATGACCTAGACACTGTCGCTTTCCCTTACCCTCCTACCTACTATCTATATGTCAATCCGTCAGGATAGCCTTTTTAGGGCAGGAGATTTTAAAGTACTAAAACTTGTGTTGTGGGATTTAATATGAACTAAAGTACGAAATGAGGTGTAGAAGGTTAAATGGTAAAATACTACAAAGAGTATAGCCCAAGTTATTCATTTTAGCAACAGTTTTGAATATGTCGATATCAGAGGACCACTTCACCCCGTCCTGGACACGAACTACATAAGTGTTTCTTGGTATTCCTCTTCATAAAGTAGCAACACACACTTTAATATATTTACATACCCGTCACGAAAACAATGTCCTGGTTTCCCATCTATTTATCGTGTTAAAATTTGTCACGTCTACTGATGTTTTGCTAAATGTAATTATAAAAAAGTTGACCTGGTGGTCTAGGGGTAAGGTGTCAGACTTCTATGCTGGCGGCCGGGGTTCAATCCTCGGTCTCGGCACAGATTTATCTGATTACCAAACCCTTCCTTCACCTCTGACAAGACATCTTGTGAATGTGAGGAATGCCAGGCCTCCACCGTGGTTCGAATTCCACGTTAAACTGTAGGTCCTCCATTTCATCTCACAATCACCATACCATTACACTTTAGTGTAAGTGCGTATAACCTGGAAGGGTAGTAAGACGCGGTGATGATGATAATAATAATAATTATTATTATAAAAAAGAACAGCTGACTTTCAAAACAAGTGTGTAAACATATTGTGTATTGTTCTGGAAGCTTGGCTGACTCACGTGTTCACTATTATAAGGGAACATTGTATATATTATGTAACATACGTGAGTCCTGATGTTACTAGACACCGACAAACTTGATTGGAAATATTATAAACTCATTTAAACAATAGATTATACAAAATGTTTATTCTACGACGATTATTGATGATATTCAATTAAAACTACATATTTTAACTCAAGACTTATAATATAAGTAAAATTACAATCTTTAAGTATATTTATATAGTGCTGAGTATCTAAATAAATCACTCAGTAACTTTAAAATACACCTGATTTTATCTAATTATATAAACTCTAAAAACATAACTAAGGTCTACATACAAATTCTAATCTAAATGAGTTAGTAGTTTGCTTAGCGCTCGAATGGATGGACTAACGCCAAGTTTCTCTACTCTGGGTTCCAGTGTTGAGGGTATTAGTTCACAACCCAGACAGATAGTAAGATGTGGAGCAATTAAAATAATTAGGATAGGTGAAGTAGGGAAATAACTTACAATAAACGGGTATTTAGTAATGTTGGTCGATTTTCCTCCAACGATACGCGTTTTTCCTTTAGGTAAAGGAACTCCTTTTAAATTTCCTGTTGGAAAAATACAATATTATAAGTTGGTTGTATTTTTAAGTCTTGGCTATAACATGGGAAACAGTATCGTTAAAGTTTATCTAAAGAATAGGTTTTATGAAACACATTTTACCTATGACTTAGTATAAAAGCACCAGGAAACTAGAGATCCTCCAACTGAAGGTCACAGCCACAAATACCAGGATGAAGAAGGATAAGAAAGGGACTGTGGGTTCAATTAAGTTAATATTAGTCATTGCCCGTGATTGGAACATTAGCGATTGTCATTAAGGATTCGATAAAAATCTATAGGAATTTATTTTTTTAATGTAGGCCTATACCTTCAAGTTGACGTTCCACTAAACCTTAAAATTTTGAGAATATTTTAAGACGAAAACATTTAATCTCCATAAAGATGCTAGCTAGCATTATTAATTTGGATTCAAATGAATTATATTATCTGTGTTATTGTAAGGGTCCCAAACATACTCAAAAAATATTGTACAATATATAATTTAAAAAAATTATAATAACTACTTAGTTATTGTTTGCTACGAATGTGTCAATATCAAATTAGCACAGCACCTCCAACTATAACCAAATATTAATCTAAACAAGACTTGAAACTCTTATGAAAATCTCAATTGGTATCTAAAATCTAGTATTTTGTCCACCCCAACAAATTTGTCAGAGAACATATTAATCTCCACCCATAAATTATTGTTCTACTTCTAGTAATCCTCAGTGGAAACCTAATTTAACTTTTAAATTATCGATTTATAAGCCTAATATAAACTATAAAATAATAATAACAACAAATAAATGATGAAGAACTGGGAGGTGTTTAGGCTTATAAAGAGTCACTTGGCATATCCTATCAAATAAGACATTTGATAAACTGTGAAAAACAAAGTAAGTTAAATATGAGAGAAGAAAGTTAAATAAAAAAACCACTAGTTTGTAAAAACTTCGTAGGGAGGAATAACATGCGTTAAGATCATAGTTGAAAACATTTTACTAGACAGTGTGGAAAATGTGATAAGACTAATAATAAAATATAAACCTATATAGAGTGTCAATCGGAGGTGATGAATATAAAACAAAATAAACACTATGATTTTTCATGAATTTCCCCATGCAGGAGAAAAAAATCCTGTTTTGATTTTAATTATCTAGACTTGGAATAAGTTGACTTCAAGAGAGTTGTGAAATTAGCAAGATATTTAAATGGTCAAACAATACAACCATGTTAAAATGTTTTTGTTTAACATATTTTTATCATAACTATAAATATATATAATATATTTGTGTTTTATAAATTTAAATTATTAAAATGCTTTTTTACTCTTTTAATCTTGAGAAATATTAACATTTTAACAATCGTAAATCTAAAACCTAGAAATAATACAACTAATAAAAACAAGATTATTTTGCTTCTATAAGTTTTAATTTACTATAAACTTTAAGCAGAATATGGATTGGTTGTGTGGATGGTAGCCCACTCATCCATAATCCACATTCAACAAAAGTGCAACAGTTACTAACAGGACCGCTTGAATGGACATGGCCTTGCTAAGGGGACCAATCACAGTAGCAAGTAGCTGCGGGACAAAACCAACTTGAGATGAGACGGTACGGGGAGCGATGTCTGGACCACAGTCTCCATCTTGAGAAGAGCTATGGACTGGAAGACACAAGGTCGTGGACATTGGGACCGGTAAATACTGAGAAACAATAGGAAAGGTACAGGAGAATAGGGGGAGGAAACAGCAGTGGATGCAATTTAATTAGGAAACCTCAACCTTGAGCTACTTACAAAGTATTAGTTTACATATGATTTGCATTTTCTCCTTGTGTGGCCGCGTATGGAATAAGAATGATCAAAGCTTCAGATCTCTTTCAAGAATTCTACACTCGAGTATATTGCTCACAGTTTGGTCATGTCAATGTAAGTGTCATGGATTGGATAAATCTTCCCAATAATATTTCTCAGAGATTGGTTAAGATCAGGTCTTGTAACGACAAACATCCTGAACTAAACACAATATCCATAATACAAAGTATTTAGGTCCATATTCAACATTAGAAATGAGGTTAACTACCTTAGAACTAAGCTTACCTCCATCCACCAACAATATATTAAATAAACATATAATTTTAAACCCTAGATGAATGTAAGTAAGGGATACTTTTTTCATATGTGTCATTATATAATTGTTTTGAGCATAGCATAATTTAAATTTCATTAAAATTACTAAGCCAACAATATTGTAGTACACTTCACGGTCAATTAACTGTGTAGTAATACAAAGAGAAAGGAAAATTCATGATCAAAGACAAATACAAATATGTTCATGAATTAATTATATTAAGGTTACAGAACTCAATGTTTAATGTCAATATTAGTGCATTTATTATACCATAAATAGGATAATATAACACAAATTTTATCAATATATAACATAAATGCATGCTTTCACTGTAAGATGCAATGTTGCTTATTAGAGAATACATTCACGACGAAGCGAATTTTCTCATAGATATAAAATTATTTTATAAAACAATATAGACATTAAAACTCTTGAAGCAAGGTACCTGGAAAACTGAAACTTTACATAGGTATATAGCTATGAGAACCCGATTGTATTTTGAGTGTATTAATGAAAACAACATATACTGTACAACCATCACTATAGAGGTTGACGCCTTAAAGACAGTGAGGGAAATTAAAATAAACCTATCAAATTAAGTTAAATATAGTATTAATACATTCATATTCTGAAAATTGAAAAATGACAGAATATGATATCTATGAGGGACTATCCCCACTTAAATGCATTAACAATAGTTTCGGCTATTTGTTTCATTATTAATACATTGCCTATATATTTTGGGTCACCAATAAAAGTATCAAATTTAAATTCAAAGATAAATAATAAAATATGTTATCAATTGGTTAGTAGTAAATTTTTTATATAGTTTAGTTTATTGTTTCATACTCACATTAGTATTTCATTTCTTTTCCAAATAAAATCTACATATATCTACAATATTTTATCTTACATTTACCTATTTTACAGGCTGGTTTATAAAGGGTGTTAAACGTGGTCTCTTCTCTTAAATGACAAAATACATTTAGGGTATTCTAAAACAAGGTGCTTTGGAAGATATTTGGTTCTGGGTTCTGACTATTAAACACAATGGAATAGATCATTGGTAAGACCTAGACGCATATAGGAGGACAACATTAGAATGGACCTGAGAGAGATAGGGTGTAATGAGGTGGACTGGATAGAACAAGCTCAAGATAGGGATAGGTGGTGAACTTTTATAGGAGCAGCAATGAACTTTCGAGTTCCTAACCATAGCGTTATAAGGTAGACAAGAAATTAAACACCTATCAATTTAGAGCTAGTTTGTAAACTGAACTTTTTTTTATAAAACAATCATCACTCTAGTAATAATTGTACAGCTAAACACATATTAACAATTCTTTTACTATGTCAAACACTCCTTAATATGCAGCTTAAATGAAATATTTAGTGCCATTTTTTAAAATTTTGGAATTAAAAATAATGACTCATTAGTAAAATAATGACGTACCAGTTAATTTGAGAGCTAGGGTCCAAATAAAAAATTATCAGTGTTTATCTCTATGAAATCTAAATATAAAGTTCAAACAAAATCCAACAACATATTTTATGTCCATTTCCTGGAATATGGAGACAGACAGACATGGTGACACACAGAATGATAAACACAGGGACACACAGAATGATAAACACGGGGACACACAGAATGATAAACATGGGGACACACAGAATGATAAACACAGGGACACACAGAATGAAAAACATGGGGACACATTAACAGATATGGGGACACACATAAGACATGAGGATATGCAGAATGATAAACACAGGGACACACAGAATGATAAACACAGGGACACACAGAATGATAAACATGGGGACACACAGAATGATAAACATGGGTACACACAGAATGATAAACATGGGTACACACAGAATGATAAACATGGGGACACACAAAATGATAAACATGGGGACACATTAACAGATATGGGAACACACATAGACATGAGGATATGCAGAATGATAAACACAGGGACACACAGAATGATAAACATGGGTACACACAGAATTATAAACACAGGGACACACAGAATGATAAACACGGGACGCACAGAATGATAAACATGGGTACACACAGAATAATAAACACAGGGATACACAGAATGATAAACACAGGGACACACAGAATGATAAACACGGGACGCACAGAATGATAAACATGGGTACACACAGAATAATAAACACAGGGACACACAGAATGATAAACACAGGGACACACAGAATGATAATCATGGGGACACACAGAATGATAAACACAGGGACACACAGAATGATAAACATGGGGACACACATAGACATTAGGATATGCAGAATGATAAACACAGGGACACACAGAATGATAAACATGGGTACACACAGAATGATAAACACAGGGACACACATAATGATAAACATGGGTACACACAGAATGATAAACATGGGGACACACAGAATGATAAACACGGAGACACACAGAAAAATAAACATGGGGACACACAGAATGATAAACATGGGGACACACAGAATGATAAACATGGGGACACACAGAATGATAAACATGGGGACACATAAAAAGCCATGGGGATACACAGAATGATAAACATGGGGACACACATAATGATAAACATGGGGACACATAAAAAGCCATGGGGATACACAGAATTATAAACATGGGGACACACAGTATGATAAACATGGGGACACACAGAATGATAAACATGGGGACACACAGTATGATAAACATGGGGACACACAGAATGATAAACACAGGGACACACAGAATAATAAACATGGGGACACACAGAATGATAAACATGGGGACACACAGAATTATAAACACGGGGACACACAGAATGATAAACACAGGGACACACAGTATGATAAACATGGGGACACACAGAATGATAAACACAGGGACACACAGAATAATAAACGTGGGGACACACAGAATGATAAACATGGGGACACACAGAATGATAAACACGGGGACACACAGAATGATAAACATGTGGACACACAGAATGATAAAAATGGGGACATACAGAATGATAAACACGGGGACACACAGAATGATAAATATGGGGACACACAGAATGATAAAAATGGGGACACACAGAATGATAAACACGGGGACACACAGAGTGATAAACATGGGGACACATAATAAGCCATGGGGACACACAGAATGATTGACATGGGGACATTCATAATTGTAAAATCCATATTTTTAAAATGGTTCACATAAAACAAAACACAGTGAAGGCTCGTGACAAAAATAAATGTAGGTGCACAAATCCAAATACCGTGAATTATGGTCTGTGTACTTTGAATATACAGGCCCTACCTATTTAATATATATCTACAAATGATTTTACTTAGGCTAATATTTTACATTAGTACACATTATAATATATTTTGCTATAGTTGAGGTATAGTAACTAACTACTTTAAAATAATGCAAGTGAAATTAATGAATGGAAAACTGTACCGCTAAATCTACAGAAATGTTCTGGTCAACAACGATATTTAATGATTATTATTCTCTCATTTTAATGATTCAAATCAATGTGACTAGATTCATCCGCACCGAATAGTAAACACAGAAAGCATAGCAATGTATTTTTCACATTACAACTACATTGCCAATCATATTTACATTAGGTTTCTACGTTGAACTTTATAATAAATTCTCGATTTTTAGGTTCTGTCAGTTTTTCTAGAGTAATATTTGTTGTTAGTCTAACCAGTTTTTAGTTTCCAGCCTTTCTTCTTGAGTACAAAAACTTATTATTTTTGCAAAAGGTTTTGCACAGAATTAATGTTGATATAAGGAAAATCACATAAACAATGATTATGAAACCAAAAACAGCTATATACATTGATTCATGTTTATAAATAATTATTTTTTTGAGAATTACATTAACTCCATTCATTACATTACAAATTCATTACATACTACTCGAGAAATATCACTAGTGTTTTCAATACATTTTTAATAGTGTATATGATTTTTATTTACTAAGGGGGGAGTTTAGTGAATGAGAGTTTAGAGCAGTGTCCTCGTATTCTAGTGAATGAGAGTTTAGATCAGTGTCCTCGCAGTTTAGGGAATGAGAGTCTAGATCAGTGTCCTCGCAGTTTAGGGAATGAGAGTCTAGATCAGTGTCCTCGCAGTTTAGGGAATGAGAGTCTAGATCAGTGTCCTCGCAGTTTAGGGAATGAGAGTCTAGATCAGTGTCCTCGCAGTTTAGGGAATGAGAGTCTAGATCAGTGTCCTCGCAGTTTAGGGAATGAGAGTCTAGATCAGTGTCCTCGCAGTTTAGGGAATGAGAGTCTAGATCAGTGTCCTCGCAGTTTAGGGAATGAGAGTCTAGATCAGTGTCCTCGCAGTTTAGGGAATGAGAGTCTAGATCAGTGTCCTCGCAGTTTAGGGAATGAGAGTCTAGATCAGTGTCCTCGCAGTTTAGGGAATGAGAGTCTAGATCAGTGTCCTCGCAGTTTAGGGAATGAGAGTCTAGATCAGTGTCCTCGCAGTTTAGGGAATGAGAGTCTAGATCAGTGTCCTCGCAGTTTAGGGAATGAGAGTCTAGATCAGTGTCCTCGCAGTTTAGGGAATGAGAGTCTAGATCAGTGTCCTCGCAGTTTAGGGAATGAGAGTCTAGATCAGTGTCCTCGCAGTTTAGGGAATGAGAGTTTAGAACAGTGTCCTCGCAATCTAGTGAATGAGAGTTTAGAGCAGTGTCCTCGCAATCTAGTGAATGAGAGTTTAGAGCAGTGTCCTCGCAATCTAGTGAATGAGAGTTTAGAGCAGTGTCCTCGCAATCTAGTGAATGAGAGTTTAGAGCAGTGTCCTCGCAATCTAGTGAATGAGAGTTTAGAACTGTGTCCTCGCAATTTAGTGAATGAGAGTTTAGAGCAGTGTCCTCGCAATTTAGTGAATGAGAGTTTAGAGCAGTGTCCTCGCAATCTAGTGAATGAGAGTTTAGAGCAATGTCCTCGCAATCTAGTGAATGAGAGTTTAGAGCAGTGTCCTCGCAATCTAGTGAATGAGAGTTTAGAGCAGTGTCCTCGCAATCTAGTGAATGAGAGTTTAGAACTGTGTCCTCGCAATTTAGTGAATGAGAGTTTAGAACAGTGTCCTCGCAATCTAGTGAATGAGAGTTTAGAGCAATGTCTTCGCTGTTTTTATAGCAAACACATTTTATTGACAAAATAAATAAAACAAGCTCCAGTACAAACATAACATTTTCTTCCCATGATAATTACAAAAGTATTTAATATCTGTCATGAGCACGGTAGCATTCAAGGAAAAACCTTTTAAACGACAAACAAAATTTTCCAATAAATACAAGGAAAACTTTCACATATATTCAAATCTGTTTTTGTCACCAGTGGAAACAAATTAAGCTCCAAGTTTCCTCTAAAGGAATATATGATTTATTTTTAACAAAAATGTGTTTTAATCCAAAAACAACAAATAAATTGCCTTTAAATCACGTTCTCTATACTATCAATTTAATCGGTTCTACATCTCTAGAGAAACGTAATTCTAATTGTTGTTAAACTTAGTGAGATCTAAATAGAGCTTCGTTGAGAAAGTAGTAACTCCCAACGTTTCTAATAAAGTTACGTTAACCATCATTTGGAAAGTAGGACGAAACAAATTGTATGAGGAATAGTTTGAGACTAAATTATAAACTTTACTGGTAATTACACCAAAACCAATCAGATATAAAATTAATGGTGATTTATTGATATTAGCTCGTCGTCTCTGCTAATTAATAAAGTAATCAATAAAAATAGATACCTTTAGCTTATTGTTGGAAATAAACAATATTGTATCATGCAAGTTGGAGTTGGTAGCCTAGATTGGAGTTATGCAACCATTCTAACTTTGACTAGTTGGGTCAAACTCTTGCTAAACTCATGGTATTGATGGACTCTCTGATAGCTTGGTTCTTGTAGTTGAAAATATTATCAATGGTGACGAACTCAATAAACCGGGCAAAGTGTTTGGTTTTCAGGAGTTGCTCTGCAATGGAAAACCTCTGGCTCATATTCTGGATGGTCTCACATGTGCTCCTCAACCCTGGTATTTGGTGATATTACACTTAAACTCTTCACATTTTCTATGTACAATATTTTTATATCTGTCAAGGGTGATATTAACTCTGTTTAATTAATTTTCAAGATAATTAACATATTATTTATTTTGAAATATGTGATAATGAACATAGATTTTTTCTTACCTTAAACAAACAAACAAAAAACTGTTAATATCTAGCCGTTTAAAGGTAAAATTTTAAGTATATTGAGGATTTATTTAGTTTGCTTCTAAGCGTTGGCCTGCCCCTCCAGTAAGAAATACCGTATTGAGAGTATAACATTTTTGAGTATAAGGCTCTTTTATCCAAAAACCTGATTTTTGTATTCTGGGGGTGTAATAGATTCCTGTTGAACCCTTCCTGGAGCTGTGATATAGTGCCCCCATCCAGTAGGAGCTCTGTAAGGAACTCCGCAATGACGTCACAGCAGGAAGACCATTACAATCGATATTTTATACTGAACCAAACTACTTCCAACTGGCCAATGAAAGAAGCGAGAAAGAAAGAGTAGGAGGGGAAAACCAGGCTCACAAATGGATGGAGAGAGAAGGAAAGTTTCAGGGATGAAATAAACAAATAGATATTGACTTCTTAAATGTTTTACACTTCCCTAAAATAAATGGCATCTCATCCTGAAAAATTATTGTATTTAAAGATTTGTATCTTCTATTATTAATGTTAAATTTATTGCCACCTTGAGATATTTTTAAATATAATTTATGTAGTTATAAGAAATCTAAGAAATTAAATTTATGATTCTTATTATATATATAATTTTGAGAATAATTAACCAATATTATATAAAATACGATTAGAAATACTTAATTATATTTTATTAATGAAATGATCAAATATCAATAAAACTTGAACAGAATTACTCTAATATTTCATTGGAATAAATTCATACTATAAATCAGCGAGTTTCTATCCACGGTGGGTAGTAAGAGCTTAAAATGTGATACATGTATGACATAGTTTGGTTAAATATTTTAATGGTAAAACACAATTAATTAAAAGAGAAATGGCACGGAACTCCACACGGACTTTCTCACTCTATTATTTAAAAATGGAGATATTTACTCAAAACTCTTATTATATATGAAATCAAATAATATACACTTACAAACACAAACAAAAATTGCACTAGACCTACTTAGAACAGATTTAGACTCCCGGTTTTTATTTTTACAATTTTATTTAAAAAAATATTAAAACTTTATTGTAAATGTCATGTTAGAATTATAATTAAACTCGACAAAATTTAAATTGTGTTGAGCTTAGCTATAATCAAACCAAGTTTTTATTTTGGATTCTAGTTAAACTATATTTTTATTCTATTCTACCATAACTTTATATTATATTCAGTATTTATCATTTTCTAAAAAATACATCTTCATAATAAAACAAGTAGATTAACTCTCAACATCTTTTCAACTTTTACTAAATAACGTTTCATCAATCAACTCAAAAATGTAATGTTATGGTTTATTTGAAATTACATAATCTCATTCATTATAATTGATAGTCGATAATCGAAGGAAAATATATCAAGATTATGAAAAATGTTAATATTTCATGTGAACCCGAACGCAAAAAGTGAATTTTAAATGTTGATCGGTTTTTATATAATCCTGTCCCTGGCCACGGATCCAAAATGGTTTGCTGGATTATTTTCAGATATCATATTTATATCTAAAGTTCAATCCAACCATTTTTTTTTTACCTAACCCTTCAATTAAGGCTATTTTACTAATAAGATTTTCAAACAATTTTTTTTATATAATGGCTTACACGATTTTGTTGAAAGGCACAATAATCGATACCATTTCATTTATAGAATTGCTTTCATTTTCTTTTACAAAAAATTTTCCCCTGATTTCCTTTTCTTGTTTCGTGTAATTTGTAAAAAGGCCTATAGATAGACCGTTATCACACAAAGTATGCAATCCGTCTTATTACTAAGGAGTATTTGATAAGCTGCATCCGTGGGCTCGATGAAAGTATTTATTCTGATGATACGCCGACAAGTAGATTGGGGTTTAAATTTATTCCTTGTGTACTGAATTTATTTTTCTAAATATTTACCACTCTCTCTCTCTCTCCATGCAAATGTGAGTGTATTTCCTCCAAATTCTACTTAACTTGTCCTTTATATATACGCTTTTTAAAATGTGTTTAATCCAAACGTGAAATATGAACGGTTGAGAAAACATAAAATGAATTTATTTGAAAAAATATGTTTTATTTATTACTAATATATCTTGTAAAATATTTTAAAAATCAGGCTTTCAGTTTACTACCCCTAAGTATAAGCCTATTGACTCGGAAGTACAACAATCTCATCTTGTTGATAATGAACTCTTATATACGTAGTAAAAACATATTTAAATTATTATAAGCCTTTATTTAAATATCTAAAACATATTTATCTTAGCTTTATATTTATATACTATTATTTAATTACATGTACTAATAATTAAAATCGATATTTTCTAACTAAGAATATATATTAATATATTTTAATGCATATGCCTATCGATATATCCACAATCAACATATATTTATTTTAAATATGCCAATTTCCAAACCAGCCTAAATATTTAAGTCAAAACTAAATAAATGTTCTTTATTTTATATTAGCCCTATCTTATACATTGTAGAAAAAGGATATTTACTTTAATATAGTTTAGAGGTTTTCCAATAAGGGGACATACGAAAAGAAATATAATGGATGATAAGCCAAACTACTTATAGGTTCAACCAAGTGGTTTTGTTTGCCAACATTTAGTAATGACGTTAGAAGGAGCTCATATAATGTAGTTATTACAAAATATGTTGAAAAATAATATTATGTAACATACAACTGTGTATTACAAATTATGATTATTCGGGAATGGTACAAATCAACCCATTCGCTTGACATAAATCAGGCTATATCTAAAAAGAGTAATGGTTTATCTCACCTAGTAAATTATTATGTCATTTCACTTGTACCTATTTCACCATCTCCCATCTCTCAGTCATGCTGTGTTCCATTAGAGTCCGATTATTGTAAAATTATCTAGCAGCAGACAATAGAGAGAGATAATAAAATTATCCCCATCTCAAGGAATGTAATCGCCCACAGTTAGTTATCATAATCACATTACGTAAAAAGCTGTGAACGTCTCTGTTCCTTGAAATAGCCTACACTTTTAATTTTGGAGCCTTCCTTTTATTTTGTTTTAATACAAACATATAATATTTTTCTAATAAAGTATTTTTTTATTTGGGTCCTAAAAACTAACTCGGAAGAGTAAATAGTTTTCTTGAATTGCTTATGTTTATGCCATTTTTAACGTATTATATCAAGTTGTCAATACATTCCTTAGCCCTAAATAAATATATATTATATTACGGGACCATTCCTGGAATTGAACGAGTATTAATAGATAGTAGTAATAAGTATCTTAGGATGGTTTAAAAAAGAGCCTAAAATTATTTTCCAAAATTTCTTTATTTTTCAAACTTGCCCTTGTTCATTTGATTTAAATATACATTGGAAAAATAAATAATCCAAAACGGACCATATTTAGATTACGCAACCTCATTTAACTTTCACTTGTACGTTTATCATTCATAGATTGACTCCGGGTTTTGGAAAAGAAACAGAACCATAAGCTACTCACACAGGATGTGGCGATGTCACTTTACCATGTAAACGTCAGTGACAGAAAGGTTAAGTTCGCCATCGTGGCAAAAGCCCAAGCTCTCGAACACGATCTTCACAGTACTCCTCACTCATAGACCACTATCCAGCGATCACGGATATTCTATCCAGAGAAGTTTGCAAAAGAAGATATGGCCAATTTTTCCATGAATGCTCCCTTCCTTCTGCACTGGGACGGAAAACTTCTCCCGAACATAGTCAATAGGAAAGAGCAAGTTAATCACATAACCATGTTGATATCCAGTGGGGGAATTGAGAAGTTTCTTAGATTTCGGGACTGCTAAGGCTCAGGCTGACGTGTGTATCCAGACACTTTATGAATGGGGCCTAGAGAATCTGCTGCGTGGGCTCGTTTTTGACAACCCCGTGCCAAACACTGAGCTCACAGGGGGTCATGTTCCCTTATTGAAAGGTCTATCAATGGTCCTTTACTGTGTGTGGCTTGTTGATATCAGGTGTACGAAGTTGTTTTAGCTGAGGTATTCAAAAAATAACTCATGTGTGTCAAGTATTGGCACAAAGCTCCTCTTGCTGCAGAGGCTCCGCAGAATGACTCAACATTTCTCATTTCACTATTGGAGTTCCCAGACTGACCAGTGGCCGATGTGTCTCTCAAGCATTAAAGCGAAATCTCTGATACTTTGCGGAAGAACTAGTTGGGCTAGCGATGTCCGATGAAGACCTCGACGTCAAAACGAAGTCCAGAATTAAGAAAAAGCTGCTCCTGCCAGCCAAAGCCAAGGGACTTAAACGGCATGATGGGACATTTTTTGGCACTGTTAGCACCCTAGATTCTTATGTCTTAGAGAAAACGGCATCTTTGATGCTCTCTTGAACAACGGCCATAAAATGTCAGCGGAGAGCTGTCAGTCAGTGTGCTACTGTCAGCGGGCAGAGGATGCAACCTACAAGCTGCTCCAGGAGAAAGCTGCACAAAGGAATGTGGTAAATGATTGCGCCGTAAGGGGAGTCGCCTTGATCCAGCACTGTAATCAATGTTTGGCAAAAGATGATACCCAGAATCAGTACCTTCTGTGCTTGGTGGAACTCCATTGAACCCTTCCAAGGGCACCTTGTTTTAAAAGTTATTGAAATGTGTTGGGTTTGCATGAAACTGAAAATTATATAATGAATATAACGTTATTGACGATGATATGTTGTGTTTGTTCCAATTTGTGAAGTAAATAAACAAGATGTATAGTATATTGACTTTATTTTCTAATGTTTTCCCAATGTTTAATATGGTTGTGACCCCTAAATATAGTCCGAATGACCAGAAATATTACAGGGCTAATCCATTTTATGTACGGAACAAATTACACCTTGAGGAGAAACCAATTTGTAAATCACTTTTTTGGACCATCCTAATATATACGCACTTTTTCGGGTGTTTACTGATACCAAAACTTGTATCGCATTGTTTAGACGATCAGACTGTTTGGTCATCAGATCCAAAATCGTGTCTGACTCTCTTAGCATTCGGTTGTCCTTACTACAATAGCTGGCTGTCATTTGGCTGGAGGGCCTATAGTAGAGTGTTGAGGGAAGACCCATACTTGTCACAATTTCGCTACTTAATGCAACCCCCTGAAACTTTGGCCTGGCTACGGCCTTGTTCGCAAGTACCAACCTTGAGGCTGGTAGCACCCAGTCCAAACGCACCAAACCCACAACCTTTTTACCCTGATGGCCAGTATAGCAATTTACCAGAATCTGGAGCATATTAATCCTAAGTCTTGATTTTTCCGTGCTTTAAAGTGTTGTCTGCTATTTTAAAAGTCGTTTTAACAGTCTACACATTGTGAGCCATTCTGTTTTCTATACGTCATGAAAAGTAAAGCTATTGTTTGGAATGTAAACACAATAAGCGATTTATTTTTTAATTTAGGCCTAGATACAATAAAAATAATATATATTATTTTACAGACACACACACACACATATATATAAGCGAAGAGAGATTTAACCTTATGTCACTAAATGACTTTAACCAATATATATTATAAACTACCTTGTCTTGAGGCTGCATGAAGTCGTTATTAAATGTATATTTATTTATATTAATTCCCTCCATATTATATAGCCTGTGTATTTTTGATAGCGCCATTTTGAGCATGGAAACCAATATATTATAATTTCTATTTTGTTTATTTGGCAAATTTAGATCTATTATAGCCACACACACTGGGGTTTTAATGTCTATATGTCTTTTAACGGCAGATTAAACCGTGTGTATTATATTGCAGGAGATGCATTAATTCCGGACACCTTTCCCCCCTAAAACAGATAGTGCCCCTTTAGTTCTATTTGATCGGAGGTGGCCTCAAAATATTAAAACAAATTTTGATCAAAATGATATCAACTTTGTTATTTGTCATTAGGTCAAATAGTAATAGTGAACGATGAATCAACACTTACTATTTTAGTTTACTATTTTTTTAGCACCGCTTCATGCTACTCGTTCAGCCTCTACGCTTATGTGTTACTTACACTATTGGCTTGGGATTAAGAAGATCTAATTTTGGTTTACGTGTACCCGTATTTGCGTGTGGTGAACGTTGAAAACTATTTAGCAAGAACCACCCTCAGTACTCCTGAATGGGATCAAAAGCTGATATCCTCGTCTTTGGTTGCGACACTAGCGCCATAGATCGCGAGGTGACCGAGGCGAGTTTTGATAAAACATCAGTTGATAAAATTAATAAAAGATTACTGAGATATCCTGGTAAAGTAACTGCACAGGTTATAAGGGGTGACATTGCGAGCGTTACAACTAAATGTACCAAATGGCGGCACCACGAGAAGTCACAGTTGGTGCTATATTAACATGGTGAATAGGCAGCACATGCAATGCGCTAAGCAACCCAACAAAGACATATTCAACCCTCCCTTATCCTGCACAGATGATGCCGCAGGCTCACATTGTTGCCTGTCAATATGGAGGGACATTAAATGTTCTCTGAAATAGCAGACTCCCATTGTTATGTACTGAAGTTGCCTTCCCTCCAGGTTTTTGGTTTGATGTGTATTGTACTATTAGCACCGCGTCTTACTACCCGTTCGGGTTATACGCACTTACGTTTATGTGTAATAGTAGGGTGATTGTGAGATGAAATGGAGGACCTACAGTTTAACGTGGAATCCGAACCATGGTGGAGGCCGGGCATTCCTCACATTCACAAGATATCTTGTCAGAGGTGAAGGAAGGGTTTGGTAATCAGATAAATCTGTGCCGGGACCGAGGATTGAAACCCCAGCTGCCAGCATAGAAGCCTGACACCTTAACCCTAGACCGACAGGTCACCAATGTGTATTGTAGATATAGAGTTCGAATGACAGATGATTCTCTCTTCCTACAAAAACCGGTAATATTCCCATTATTTATACCTTTCGTTCCCTAACTTACTATAGTAACTAATTACAGTCTGACTACATGGGAAGCAGAATGCAGTGCAAAAAAAAAAAAAAAATTAAAAAANACAATTACGCTTAATTAAACTTAATTTATAATTTAATGATAAAAAATGATATAGTCAATAGTCTTATAGTTAATTTAATTTTAATAATGTTTTTGAATTCATTTTATCTATAACATATTTGTCAATGGAATTCTTATCACAGGATCTGTGAAAACTATAAACATCCAAGTGAACTAGAAGCTATAACAATATGTAAGTTGCATTAATATCCTGTTGACCGTATCAACGAATCTACACTACAAATTTGCTCGTAATATATCCGCTACAAACAAACAGTCAAGTGTTGTCAATAACTTGTTTTGGAAATATGCGACTTTATTTTCAATCACAATAGATTTTACCATGGAAAGTGTGTTTACACTAAGACTGTTTACAATGAATAACCTGATTTCGCTATTTAATATTACTTCATTACCTACTTCAACATGTTAAAATATCTTCAAATTTAGATCCTTGTTAACTAAAGTGTTTCTTCTTTCTAGGTCCATCTATCTGGCTGTGAAATTGTACTGTTACTTATATGCTTCATTCTTTATTCAAGCATTTTCCTCAATATTCGTTTGGATTTTTAAAATTTAATTTCCCCTCAGGCTCTTCCAAACAATCTATATTTGATATTTAGGTATTTTTATGAATGTGCAGAGAGATTCAATCAGTGGCAGCGAGCGTTCCCACACTGGACTCAAGAACGTGGCTAGGGAGACAAAGAAGTTTCTGTTTCCTGCTATTTTATGATTCCATCCACGCCTGAGCTCGGGCAATCAAGAACCTCCCAGCTCAACTCATCATCGCCTCACTTCCCAAGAACGGCGAGGTCAAACTGTCAGCTTCTCCTGAATCTTCTGTGCTGCTCTCTGGTCTGGTGTCTTTCGTGGGAACTAAACAGGGCCCCGATTGAAGACTACTATATAGGCACTGTAGTACAATGTAGTTCACATACCTTTATATTTGTACTAGTTTTTAAAATGTTTTAAATTCTAAATTCAAATACAATGAGTTGTAAAATGTTTGTAAATATTGAAATGTAGAAACAAATCTCGCCCAAATTTATGATATTTTCAGAACTTCTGAAACTCTTATCATACATACTTTTAAACATAATAAACCACATAAATGCATAAAGCTTTTTCCTCCTAATTTTTTTAATTTGTGCTAAAGACTAGTCAATTATAATTCAAATAATTCAAGAGAAAACAAACTTGAAAACTAATCTGAGCTACTGCGGTCTGATGAATCGGACGCCATGCAGTGGGAGTAACTGAGTGTCATACTATTATGTATTGTGCAATACTACACATTGATTTATTACATAGCATTGGTCTTTTATTAATCTTTTCGTAACAATGATTGATACAAGATATTTTTGCACCATATATTACTTTTTATTCAATAAATTTAGGGTTTTGAGGTTAAGTTAACAAAACTTATCACAATATTTTAGGTCAATTTATAACAAATAATTGATTAAATCCAAACAAATTTTGAATTGTTTCATTAATGTTAAAAAAAAGTAATAAAAATATGAAAATATAAATGTCTGAGAATCTTGAACTGAATATATGCTAAAATATAACTTAATTTGTTTAACTCCTTCTTGTGGTATTGCGCAAAACACTTGGGATGCAAACCAATTTGTCACCTCAATCAAAATATCTTGCTTTGCCTGAGCAACGAGCATATATATGTTCATTTGGTTCGGAACCAGCCAGGGTTTAGTGTTATCGTAACGAATATATTAACGTGGGTGTGGGACATATGGGATGGTGTTCCATATCTTCTCGGCAAAGTGAGATATGAGTTTTGGATAAACTTTAGAACTGGTGAGTTACACTCTCTACAGAAAGCAGCTTTCTATTTAGAATCCCCACATTGAGTAGACCGGGGTCAAACTTGGCCACCACCATCTGCGCTGTCTCATGCGTGTTCTTTACGTAGCCATGTTTTGGTCCAATAAGTCAACACCTCCTATTTCTTGATATTCTTTGACAAACTGTCGGCTTTTGAATTCTAAATTTAGTTGTGTTTTGTATTGACCATCGACTTGTTGTTTTGAGCGACAAATTTTCACAATTTGTAGCAACTATCATTAATCTTTTTTCATTTCAGCGTTAATATTGTTATTAGGTGTTCTGTCCTACGACAGGTCCATTTGTTTTGTCAGTGGACTTAGGCCACTAATGCACCGAGACCTCTGTCTCCTCCTTCAGTTCCCATAATGTTATTGTTCCCTTCATGTCATCCAATATTTGAACCCTCCCTCTTCTTAAGCTCTTCTTCCCATCAACCTTTCCTCATATGACGTCATCAAGAAGAGAGTTACTTCTAGGATGTGTTTTATTCAGTTTACTTTGAACCACATACAAAATGGTTCTCTTCCCAAACATTATTCTTACGACCTCTTTATTTGTCAACGTGTCTGTTCACGTGATATTCTCAAGTATTCTCCAGCACCACACTTTTAAAGCTCTCCCAGTATTTATTTTACATTTTCTTGAGAGTCCAAGTTTCTGCACTAATTGTGCCATTTCATCAGTTTTTTTCCCCATTTACAAACTAGAATTAATGATCAGAAGTAACCTCTTCTTGTTAAAAGTTTCCTTAGCCACGGAAATCCTCGGCCTAGTTTTCTTGGTAAAGTATGCTTTGCTTTGTCTGTAGACTTCCCAGGTACTTTAACTGCTCTATATCTCCCAACTCATGGTTTACAATTTTTATCTTAAGGAACTCTACATTTATTAGATGACCATCAATTTTGACTTATCAATGTCGAGATCGAAGCTAAAGCTGGTCTTTATGTCCACCATTCATTCATTATTTCATCCAACTCTTGTTTATTTTCGCCAACAATCCGGATAATTTGTTTATTTATTGTGTTTATGACTCGTCCTCCTATCCTGAAATTTCCATGTTTCTCTCGGGCCGGAAAATCTCCATACGAGTTGAAGGAAAGAAGAACATTCTGTAAAATAAAGGAAGCAAAGGACAGGATACACTGGCGGTCTGATTTCACTATAAAATGGGCTTGTCGTAAGACAGAACACCTAATAATATTACAAATCAGTTTGATCATATATACTATTGTCATTTAAATGTAGATGTCATTTATATTGCAACAACTACTTTTAGATAGTAATGTTTGTATTGTATCTTCTCTAGACCAATACATTCGTAGGTTTTGGTATTTTGTAAATTCAGATATCAAAAGACAACAAAAAACATGATAATTTCATATTTGGTAAGATTTAAGTAAGTAATTCTGTTCATGCATCATGTTTTTTTTTTTTTTCATAAGTCAAAAATAGTTGATGTATGTGAAAAATCAGTTTTATCTTAATACACACGAACACTTTCATACTTCCATTTCCATAGGGTTTGTAGTCACCCACACAGATGGTCGCGCAGTTTAAAGCGTAAGACTTGCAATACGTATCAAAGTAAATATAAATGATCTGATAGTTTCCCTATGTAATTATACAAAATGTAAGATTTCCTGGGCTACTCGTTAGACATCCTTCACGCCAGCCAATCATAGAGTTTAACAATCTAATAGCAAAGACTAAGGGCACAGATCAATAGCGAGTTTTGTCTGTTTATGTGTATCCCTCCACCCGGTGAGGGGTGTAAAGACACGGCCAGGAAGCCCAACCAGACGTTACTTGTGACCGTGAGGGAGTGCTTGTATGGAAGAGTAGCAGGAGACTCGTAAACAAGAGGAGGTACTGTCTGTCGACTGTCTCCCAGTGGGAAAGAACGAGGTGACTTCTGGAAGAACTGACTGGCCTGAGTCCAGAATATAGGGCCAGATAAAGGAGAATATAACCAAGCCCAGGGGGAGGATCACATTCCAGTAAGACTACAGGACATACGGTATCATCATATTTCACCAAACCCTTGTCCTTGTTATGGTTGGACTAGTTAGGGGAAGATATTCTTCAAACATTTGCTGAAGCTACCGACTGTCTCAACAAGGAGAAAACCACAATAATACAATCAAGAGAAATTTTGAATTGGGAGCTTAATTGTAAAATGCACACAATATAATCTACATTTTGACTCTGTGTCTCTAAAAACTGTGGCAATATTTTTGCTAGGACATAAAACAACACACCATGTTAAAAATAATTCAACAAACTCTAATAGTAGTAGTAATTTTTAAGGCGCAAACATGTAAGAATAAGTAACTACTGAGCTATCGAAGCTAATTTTAAAATATGGGTGAAGAACGGCCCTGGGCTCGAGACGACTCATTGACAGCTCAGTGGTCAGAGCATCGGTGTACTAAGTCAAAGACCCTGGGTTAAATTCCCGTGTCTAGGTATTAGTTTTCATTTTAAGGAATATGGTATTTAGATGCAGCTCTGGGCTTCCACCAGGCCCATGCTTAAAGTTTTTATACATCCTTTTAGATTAACTCATCCCCCAACACTCCTAATAACTGATGATTTTTATTTTGGTTCTCTCTTTACTTTGTGTCTCCAATATAGCCTAATTTAGAAGTTTATGGTCATTAAAGTTGCTATAAACATTGTTGATTTAGTAATTATATAAGGCAAATATTTCATATTTATAACTAGTGGTTAGATAATTTATATCCCTCTATAGGTGATTATAGTTTGAAAATTATCAAAATACATCACACATATTATTACACACTACACAGTCACCTGAAAGTGAACACTTGATATAGTCCAACTACTACAAGCTACGATCCATCCCCTGTCACTTAGGTTTTTTACGCTCCAAGATCAATGCAAATAGTTTATTCGTGGACTTATCACAAAAGACTGGCCTAGTATTAGCACGCCTTTCTCAAATGTATTCTTTTCATAGCTTACACTCTCGTTATTGCTAATAAAAATTGCTCCTAAGTATTTAGACGCATTAACTCTCTAAATGCTATGTTGTTCGCAGAAATCTCGTAATTATCTTCCTCGATCTACGTTCTGTGTGTGATTTTATACTTAGTATTTTCAGCCTTCACTTTTATCATAGTTCCTTACTAGCCTCTGGTAAAGTGTGTGTATATTTCTTGAAACAATTTCCTTGCTGTTGTCCAACAGAGCTAAGACATTTACATGAGCTTCAATGTACCATTGTGACCGAGTCACAACATGGAAGGAATATTATTACGTTGACTCACCATCTCTGGCTCCATTTGGCTGTTCCACACAAACGCATCACTTCAGCGACCAGGGCTACTTTCAACTGAGACGAGGAACATTTTCAGCGAAGTTACACCTCTAAGTCGCCCCACCCCAGAAAAGAAAATAAGAGACGATCGACATGCGCAGATTGGTGCGCGCCAGTGACAGTCCTGTGAAATCAACAGTCGGTTGGGTGGCGCGAGATTTGAAATCTCGCCCAGAATATGTGAGAGCATTCCATAATAGTGCACCCCCCTTCTCCCTTTCTCCTGCCTTGCTTCCCGCGCTGTGAGATCACGTGACTCTGATTTGGTGTATATAATGGCAGGACTCTAAAGCCATGACACACATTTCTCCGCATTCTCTAGGTGAGACACTTTGTGTCGATTAATATTTAGTTAACTTATATAAAAATTCTGGATGGGCTAAGATTATTTCTAAATTACGTTTCGGACGATTCCTTTTATGATTTAACTTCATTGGAACTGCGATTTTTGTTGAAGTTATGGCAGCACTGTTTGGGACTTAGGGATATTATTGTTTAGGCTAACGTATCTCATCCACTTCACGGATTATTTTGAAACCATTAGTACAGCCGTGTTTGATGTGCGGGATATTAAGTATATTGTACCTTTGAGTACTTGGGTAAAATCATGTGGAAAGGTTATGCTACCGTCATTATTGGGAGATTGGATTCCCATTGATTTGAACTTGCTTAGACAAACCTGGGGCCGCGAGCCCACGCTCTTAGTGTATTAGTATTTTTAATGGCTAGGTTATTCAATTTTATGATGCATCTGTATGATGGCTCTTGGTTCCATTTTTTGAGCCTTAGAATGGCTATGGTAATAACCCTTTTTGGGGACTCTCCCTTTTCTTAAGTTATTGGGGAGTCGCCGATGGCGAATAGTCTATGTCTTGTGTTTATTGCTAGTATGCGGGTTATTGTTGCTACATTATCATTGGAACTGCGATTTTTGTTGAAGTTATGGCAGCACTGTTTGGGACTTAGGGATATTATTGTTTAGGCTAACGTATCTCATCCACTTCACGGATTATTTTGAAACCATTAGTACAGCCGTGTTTGATGTGCGGGATATTAAGTATATTGTACCTTTGAGTACTTGGGTAAAATCATGTGGAAAGGTTATGCTACCGTCATTATTGGGAGATTGGATTCCCATTGATTTGAACTTGCTTAGACAAACCTGGGGCCGCGAGCCCACGCTCTTAGTGTATTAGTATTTTTAATGGCTAGGTTATTCAATTTTATGATGCATCTGTATGATGGCTCTTGGTTCCATTTTTTGAGCCTTAGAATGGCTATGGTAATAACCCTTTTTGGGGACTCTCCCTTTTCTTAAGTTATTGGGGAGTCGCCGATGGCGAATAGTCTATGTCTTGTGTTTATTGCTAGTATGCGGGTTATTGTTGCTACATTAAATTATTATCATTATGCATTACGGATTTCTATGAAGGTCAATTTGAATGTTTGTTAATACTGTGGGCCCCTTTTAGGCAGCCATCTTATTACTTGGGGTCGTGCCCCATTATTTTTTTGTATTTTATTTTTAATGGCCTAGCTTTGGGCTTGTCCCACTCCTTACTCATCGAGTTCTGTTTTTTTTATTTAAATAAATAAACTCCCTTGTGACCAACCTGACTTTTATTTGTGATATAAATAAAGGGGGGGGGGTTAAACCATTTAATGTTAATCCTTCCCTACTCCCTCGTATTACTCTAATAGCTTACTCTAAATCAGGGGTCTTCAACTTTATATGTCCGGGGGTCAAAGTTTCTCTTTTTTGATGGCTTGCGGACTTCTACACTGTCCAGATAATATTCGTAATAGCTCATTCTTATATACTTATACTCACACAATAGATTAGGATTTCTCGAGTAGAATTGTCTCGTTGTTTTGTCCTATTATTAGATTGTTTTCAAGCAGGCAGGATCAAGATTTGTCTTGTCACCTAGAGTTGTCATTTTCCGGCTCTAAGTACGTTTGGGTTAAAATATGAAACTTTTATACGCTCATAAAGTAAAAGTCAGTTATAAAATAACGTAAATAAATATTTTACTATGTAATATAAATGTATATGTATTTGTATTTCTTTCTTTTGAGAGTACTGTATATTAGTTGTGAGACAGAGGGCCGCCAAAAGTGTTACCACGGACCGCAAGTGGCCCGCGAGCTGAAGGTTAAAGACCCCTGCTCTGAAACTACATTACAAAGTAATAGAGAATTACATCTCCTTGTTTGTTATGTATTCCAATGGTACCTGATGAGTGATATCCAGCCCGTGCATGTACATGCGTGTCAGTCAAACATACATCAGTAAGCTTGACAAGATTTTGGGTATCCCAAACAGAATCAAAATGTCATAATTGTTTTATTTCAACAGAACCATAGGCCTTTTAAAAATGTATGTGTAATATATGTGCCATCTTGTTTTAACCCCCCTTTTCTTCCAATATTTGCCAAGTAGCAAAAATTTTATTTATAGTAAATATTTTAATTTTGTACTACCTTCGCTTCTAAAAGAGAGTAGGAAATGTAAAGTGTGAGCAGATTGAAGAACTTGGAAACCATAATGATATACAAACATCGTTGCATTACACTAAAATCAATATTATATTTTTATACGTCTAGTAATATCCATGCCACGCTAGTAAAAATCTGACTTGTGTGTTAAACATATACATATATATCAATTAAAAATAAAGCCCCGTATCATAGGTCATCACGCATAAAACATAAATTAGGGTATCTAGTAATGAAGCGGTCGTTATTTTGATATATCCTAAAATGATTCCAAATATTCCTCCACCAGAGGTTAGATTTCCTCTAAATTATATGGTCCTCGTCCTCAACTTAATATCTTATAATGTAATGAAACCTCAGCCCTAGAGTAGAGGATCTAATGGTTCGAATGGATCGTACCAGATAGATTATTTATTTAACAAAATGTTTTGTCATATAGACTTACATTCACATATGTAGGTCCTAGCTAATAGTTGTAGTGTATTTACTTATCTAAATTCTTAGGAAGAATCTCCCTAAAAAAATTGTTGATAAAAATAATGTGGACCCTGATGTTTTATTTATCGAACTGGTAGTTTTAAATACGTCAATATATCAATAACTTTGTTAGCTACGTTACGAGGAAGAGTTAATATTTCTAATTTAACTATTGCAGATAAAATAAATAAGACAGTTCTTATCTTGACGTGTCGATATTTCCTCAAGAGACACATTTATAAAGAGGCTATTGTTGCTATATAAAGTTACTTCCTCCTTTCGTTGAAGCTCCGTTGATGGGACGCGTTAGTTCATAAACACGCACCGAGATAGTATCTTGCTCAGAATCTACAGAGGTCATTAGTTTTCTCTTTCTTCTTGCTTTTACTGTGCTCGCGGCCGGGGTTCAATCCTCGGTCCTGACACAGATTTATCTGATTACCAAACCCTTCCTTCACCTCTGACAAGACATCTTGTGAATGTGGGGAATGCCAGGTCTCCACAGCGGTTCGGATTCCACGTTAAACTGTAGGTCCTACATTTCATCTCACAATCACCCTACCATTACACATTAGCGTAAGTGCGTACAACCCGAACGTGTAGTAAGACGCGGTGCTAATAATAATAATAATAATGATATACACAATTATTACAACAAACACATATGTACAATAAATTGTGGTATAGTTAATGATTAACTGGATATTAATAAAATTCGTCTAGCCAAAATTAATTTTAATTGAACTAAAATAATAGTAAAACTAGTCTCTTTTTGTCATATTAGTTGAGAACTAGCATGTCGTATCATATGCTGTGGACTTACATATAAATTAACTAGAATGTAAGAAGTGAAGCATGACTGAAAATAATTTAAAACTCTAACAGGTATATTATTTTGTATTAACATTTTGAGATGTTGTGAAACGAAAGTGTTAGAAGTGAGTAAAGAAGAGTATTAATAATTGTATATAAAATTAGAAAGGAAAGTGAGGAATGACTGATTGCAATTTTTCCAACAGTTAACATAGTCAAACGATTAAAACACATTCTACTTAGAGACGTAGACACTACATTCAACAAACTTTGATTAAATAATAACTTTATGTGATCTTAAAAAATATATCAATGTTCAGACAAAGAAAATCGTTTATCCAGGAAATATTATGATAACACATAGTTGCTTGGCATTAACTAAGTAAAATAGTTTACTACTATAATTATATTAAATATTCTTTATTATGTTTGAACATCTAACGTTATTCGTCAATCATATTAATTGCATAATCGTGTTTCATGTTCACCTATTATAATGATATGTACCGTTCACCACCTCCAACTCTAACCGCTAGAGGCCGCAATAGCAGGGAAGAGGGTGGGCGGTAAATATAAGGAATTTAATGTAATAAAAATAGAAACATTCACAAGTTTAAGAAAAGATTGAATTATTCATTCGTGGTAAAACAACAGAGGTAAATAAATAATACCTGGCCTCACAGGGAAAACTTGAGAATGTTGAAAAACATAAATATGACAAAGACTGCGCTTGCGTAGTACATTTGTGGATATATTTCACAATCCCGATGTAAAGGTAGTCCTGGACGAAGACTACGTTTAAAACAAACAAGTGATAACTAAATTATGTATTTATATTAATTAGTCTGGAAGAGACCCAATAATAATCCAAAATCATTATAATATTAATAAAGAGCTTAAAGGTATCTTCTACTTAATAACAAAGCTTCAGACTAAACCAATAGTTAAAATCATTAAACCTTTGAAACCTTACTATAACAATAAAGAGCTGGAAAAATATAAGGGTGTAAGGTAATTCCATTATTGGCATATTAAATAACTTAAGGAGCTCCTCTATACAGTTAACAAATCGCCTAAATCACCAATATAAATTCCGACTTAACAAAGAGGTTAAACTATTAACCCTTTGAATCCTTACTATAACAATAAAGAGCTTAAATAACTCCTCTAAACGGTTAACAAAGCACCTTAATTACCCTAATGAATTCAAACAAAATCATAAAATTTTAAGATTAAATTTAATTTCAAATATCCACTCTGATCAAAATAATTTACACATAGGTTTGACTTCACGACATAACTCAAACTTCTGTGGGACTATTACTCCCACCACCTTCGATGTAATCGGGAAGATTCCAACTTGTTAATAACTAATATTATAATAGAAAACAAAATAATATTATATTAGAATACTTATAATTTCTCACTAAATGAACCGGAATGTTAGATAATATCACTCATAGACCAACAAAAAATAAATTAATATTATAATTTCTTCAAACAAAATTTTATTTATAAATTAAACCCTATCAAATGTTAAAGTTTTAACAATTATTGGTAGCCACGAGAACAATGAAATTTATATTTAAAATAAAGATTTCAAACAATAAAAAGAATAAAATAGGTGGCTACCTACAAATAATCCTAATTATTACAAATAGATAAACGCCCAAAGGGGAAAAAAGAAACATTAAGTGTTCAATAAAACAACTTTACTTTCCAAAATAAATCTTCTAGTGAGAAATTACTGACACCTACACTAAACTATTTTATTCACATAATAACCTAAGTGTTCAAACACCCAAACCCATAAAAAATAGATTATATTTAAATATTTTGTAAAATATAAAAAGTTTATATTTTGTCATCCTGAAGTGATTTATGTCCCAGTCCAGACCAATACCTCTGATGGTTGTGTCGGAATTAATAGTCAACCATTTTAGCTGAGCACCAGCTTTATATGGGTCTGGTTGATGGATATATGGTTGAGGGAGGGGGGGACTTAAAATTAAAAGTATAATGCCACGTTGCGAACATGGGCTAGTAACATGGTTCTCTTGTTAACAACCGTTATAAACTTGACACGTCACCTAGACACGTAGACCAGAACTCTTGTGAGTTGGCAGCTAAGATCATGTGAGGTTCATCTGTCAGCCAGATAGGCCAATCAGCGTAGGTCATCTCATTGACGTTACTCGTCGATGCACCTTTCATAGCTTTGTCAGTCTTCACTTCACTATAGAATTAGATGCGAACTAGTCAGTCATGGAACTCGTGCTAGGCCAGAAGAGACAAAGAGTGAGTAAATCACATATTTTAGATAAAGTAAGGTTTATCAATGTTTGATATTTTTGGATGTCTATATGAATTGCTTATTTGGGGCGAGTAGTAGTAATGTAAAATTAGCTAGCAATTCTAATGTTAAATACCCTAAACGAAAAAATACCTTACGAACTAAAAGTTAGAGAAAGTTAATTTCAAACACCAACAGATAATATTTCCTTATGATTAGCTAGTAAAATATTTATTTAAGTTTTGAACATTTCAATTCTATAAATTCAAAAATTGAATATTCTAATAGTCAATATGTTAACTTAATATAATAATATCTTTATTGTGTCAGATGTTATTGGCAGTCATTATTTTCATTCTTAAAGTTATACAGTTATTAGATAAAGATTTATATATCCAAGAATGTGTTTTGTATCTCGCTAAATGTCTCAATCTTCAACCAGTTTATTTCAGTACCAACATTGGTCCATCGATATATATATATAAAAGGAAAAACCCAACAGCATATTGCATAGTATTAATAATTTCGGCTACCTTAAGGAAACGTGCAGGTAATACACCTGCGTGTCGTCACACCCTTGGGCAGACATTAAAAGAAAATATAGCTAGGAACATTAATTAATACTTATTGGTTAAATGGATACAGTATTTTTATATCTCGTTTTAATAATAATTATATTTGTTCCTTTTTAATATATTTTCTTTATTTTATTTATTCGGCTATTTTGCCAATGCTTAGTTTTAATTTCAAAGACCGGATTAAGTAAAATAATTATTTATCATTTTCTTTTTTTATATAAAATAGAGTATATTATTTATTAAAATTAATCTAGCCTGGATTATTATTATTTATTATTAAATTTTAGTACAAAAATAAAAAGTATTTAAGTGCAGATATTATTGTTCAAATTAATGTATATAGATCGACATCAATATTTAGAAGTTATAAAAATATAAATTATAAAATCAAAACAATCATGAGTACTAATCAACCGGTGAATTTCCACATCTAGAGTAGAGATACGATGCAAATGTTAGTGTGTAGTGTGTATAGCTTTGGATCGTACCAAGATTTGAGGACACAGGTAGCTCGTGAGATATAACTATGGATCGTACCAGAAGTCGAGGAATCAGATAGCTCGTGAGATATGACTACGGATCGTACCAGAAGTCGAGGAAACAGATACCTCGTGAGATATGACTGTGGATCGTACCAGGAGTCGAGGAAACAAATAGCTCGTGAGATATAACTATGGATCGTATCAGAAGTCGAGGAAACAAATAGCTCGTGAGATATAGCTATGGATCGTACCAGAAGTCGAGGAAACAGATAGCTCGGGATATATAACTATGGATCGTACCAGAAGTCGAGGAAACAGATAGCTCGTGAGATATAAC
>CABEEJ010002128.1:4333-17388 GCA_901482245.1 Timema douglasi
TTGTGTTCTGTTTGTCGGTGAAAGCGCAACAGCAGGAAAATGCCCTGGTTGTGTTCTGTTTGTCGGTGAAAGCGCAACAGCAGGAATGGCGACGAGCGACCTCAATGACGCCCTGTAGCTCCTGAGCCTACTGGAGTGTCCGGTGTGTTTCGACCTCATGAAGCCGCCCATCGTGCAGTGCAGCAACGGGCACAGCGAGTGCAAGGGCAAGCTCACAGTGTGCCCCAGCTGTCGGGCCGACTACCTAGTGACCAAAAACCTCTTGGCAAAGCAGATGGCCTGCAAGGTCAAACATCCTTGCAAGTAGGTCGAAAAGACATAATGTAGAGTTAAGATACACCTTTGTAGAAGTTAAACACCCAATAAGAGAGGATAAGGCAAGGCAAACACCAATAAGGAAGATTCGTACATGTAAGATATAAATGAAACACGCCTCCAGCTGAGATGTAAAAGGGCAAACACCCCTCAGCTGAGATGTAAAAGGACAAACACCCTTTCAGATGAAATGTAAAAGGGCAAACAACCCTTCAGGTGAGATGTAAAAGTTCAAACCGATGAATTATACAAGCATAAACACCCTTGCAGGTAGAAGATACTAGGGTAAACACCCTTTCAGTTAGGTAGCACGAGAAAGAACATCAAAGAAGGACAATTTCATCGAATCGTGCAACATTTCTGAAAATTTAATCAACTTTTCCGACTTTACTTGTCTTCCATTTTCCTGGACAGCCTGGTTAGATTCCCCTATAAAAAGCACTACAGAGAAGGTCCCACAAGTTGTGGCTGGGGTATATTTGTGTCCGCAGGAACCAGTCGGCGGGCTACAGTGAGAATTACCCCTTGGAACACTTGACCCGTCCCGGGGCGGAGTGCCCCCATCGGATGTTCCGAGTGTAAGGCGGGGTTCAGCGTGAAAGGGGTATACAAGTGCGGGTGGTCCGGCTTACTCGACCAACTGTACCACCACGTGGCCGCCAGTCACAAACCCTACTGCTGGATGAAGTCCTCCAACACACTCCGGCACAAGAACACCGACCTGAGCCAATACTGCAGCATCATCAATCTGGTCTCTGCGCACGACGAGATATTCTGGTTAGACCCTCTATCAACCCTGTATAAACAAACTTACGGTTTCATCCGCCAGGTTCAATGAAGCACACGCACTCTTCTAACGTTTTGTGACGTCTAGTTAGATAGCTGGTATTCTTAGATGATGGGAATCTCTCTTGCACCAACATAACCTCAAAATAGTTCGGCGTGAGCCATAAAAGTTTCGACTGTTAAAATATAGCCTCTAAATAGTCCCTTACTTTCAAACAAATACTAAAAAAATCTAAATCCTCCTTCCTTTTCAAAAAGAGTATAAATTACTCCCATTTAAAAACATAGCCTCTAAATTACCCCTTATCTTCAAACAAAATTTCTAAATCGTCCTTTATTTTCAAACAAAGCCTCTAACGCCCTAGCCCCCTCATTATAAAACAAAGCCTTTAAGTCACCCCTTATTTTCAAACAAAACCCTTAAATCTAATTTGCCCTTCCTACCCATTCAAACATAGCTTATAAGTGACCGCTCATTTTCAAACATAGCCTCCAGATCTTCCAGCCCTTTAAAACAAATCCTCAAACTATCGACTCTCTTCTTCAAACGCGTGTTCTTTCTAAAATCTCACGTTTGATCAGATGGCCCGCAACGTCAAGAGGGGTCCTGTGGGCCTGATATTCCTTTTAAATCAAGTGAGGCTTTGCGCGCCAATGTTCTAATACTGACCCATCCTGGTTCGTCTCGTATCCTTTTCGCTATTATTATAGTTTTTATTTGTAAATACACTAATTATTAATATTAAACGAGGGTTTTTTTTGGGGGGGGGGGGGGCACTTGATAAGAAGGTGAGAGTTAAAAGGGGGAAACTAATCTAGGCCANGAGAAGAAGGCGAGAGTTAAAATGGGGAAACTAATCTAGGACAGGGTTTACCTCTCAACTTACAGTGATACCTATAAGTGTAAATGTTTTCCAATCGAAAAATGTCACTAAAGAATGTTATCAATAACTCCCGATATTTCCGCCAGGTAGCACTACCGTCATGTCACGAGCGAAGAGAGGTCGTTCACCGCGCTGCAGTACATCGGTCAGGTCAAAGCGGCGAAGAAGTACAAATACGAGGTCAAGTGTATCAGCAGCAGCGGCAGAGACTTTGAGCTGAGCATGGTCTGTCCGACGCACGGCGACCCAGAGGACGCAGAAGCCATCTTTCAGTCGGGGAAGTGTCTCATCCTCGACTTCAGGACCATGCACCACTATATCGCAAATAAAGCATTCATCATGATACTCAAGGTCCTCAAAGCCTAAAACGTGATTATTATTATTAGCACCGCGTCTTACTACCCGTTCGGGTTGTACGCACTTACACTAATGTGTAATGGTAGCGTGATTGTGAGATGAAATGGGGGGACCTACAGTTTAACGTGGGATCCGAACCACGGTGGAGGTCTGGTATTCCCCACATTCACAAGATGTCTTGTCAGAGGTGAAGGAAAGGGTTTGGCAATCAGATAAATCTTTACCGGGACCGAGGATTGAACCTCGGACCCACAGCACAGAAGTCTGACACCTTACCCCTAGACTACAAGGTCACCCCCAACGTGTTAGACTGGCCTTCTGAAGATGGAGGGGACAACGTTCGAATCCCGGTCGGGTCTACAGTGAAGGTGATTTTTTACTTAATACTTTTCCCCTCTCCTTCCACGCAAATTCTGGTATATTTTACCTCTATATGTTTACTTTAATGGGGTGGGGATGAGGAAGGAATCATCACATATACTTGTAGCCCTATCAAGTAGTAAGACGCGGTGATAAAAAACGAAATTATATATTTTTTTAAATCCAGGGAATTAGTCATGAAACACGTTCTTACTTGGAAACGTATTTATATCCGCCTAGCCTAGCTCTATAAGATAAGTTGTGGTATAGAGCAACGTGAACACACCTTTTAAAGGCGGCTCCACATAGTCTACACGCACTTGCGTGGAAGGAGAGTGGGGAAACCATTTAGGAGAGCTCAGCATCCCACAAAAAGCAGTATTTTAACATATTAGCAATGAAAACCATTATTTGTACTAGTATTATATTTTATTGTTTTGGGTCTCGTCACTTTTATGATCTACATACTAACCAAACGATATAGATAATTACATGTAATTTGATAATCTAAGTGCAATTCAATACAATTCAATATATGTATCGATAATGTATCATAATAAATGTATACTTTCATTTCTCATATCTTCATAATTAAAAATAGTGGCAGAGATCCATAATTTTATTTACATATATTGGGTGTCAATAATTAATTAGTGCATGGCGAAATAAAGGGCCTTTTTATAGGATAGTACATATTCAAATCAATTGTGTTTTTAAATCACATTTTGGGATATTTTTGATGGGATTTCGGATACATAAATTCAAGTGTTTAAATGTGTACTATCCTTAAGAAAGTTTTTACACATATTAGCTTCATTTACATATTTAGTTGTTTTTCTAATTATTTCGAGACGGATTTTAAAAACTTACAACACATTTTTGTCTAGTATAATACTGTGTATAAATTGCCATAGAAATATGAAATCCCAAATTTTAACAAAATATACCGCTTCTGTAGTCTAGTGGTTATAGGTCCTGGCTACAGATTCAGAGGTACCGGTTTCGATCCCCAAATCTTCCAAAATTTGTGTGAAGCTTTGGATCTGTAACTGGGTCAAACTCGGCCCCATGAGGACAATCGAGGAGATACTTGAATAAATAAGCAGCTTCGGTCTAAAAAACTGAGTTTAGCAGCTGGAGCGTTTGTTGTGCTGAACACATAACACCCTCTATTCGCAAATGTTGGCACTATCATCGTTAACGGCGGCAGCCGCTCGGTTGCGGGTTCACTCCATGGAGTTTTATCGCGGAGGTAACATATTCTCTGATAAAACTATTCCTGGTAGTTAATTTAAATGGGTCAATTTTGTTTTTCATGTTGTAATATTTTGCTTTAGGGCAACACTAATTCCATCACTTCTGTGAGGTCAATTGAGTTTATTTTATTTTATTATTAGCACCGCGTCTTACAACCCGTTCGGGTTATACGCACTTACACTAATGTGTAATGGTAGGGTGATTGTGAGATGAAATGGAGGACCTACAGTTTAACGTGGAATCCGAACCACGGTGGAGGCCTGGCATTCCTCACACTCACAAGTTGTGATTAATACACGTCTTGTCAGAGGTGACGGAAGGGTTTGGTAATCAGATAAATCTATGCCGGGACCGAGGATTGAACCCCAGCCGCCAGTACAGAAGTCTGACACCTTTGGGCGTAATATTATACATTGGGAAATGTTTAACATCCACTTACCCACCATTTCAAGAGGTTGTTCTTCATAAGTCGACAGCCCGAAGATTGATTTGATGTGATTTATCTACATCCTTAGGTGGGTATATACTCAGCTGATATGGTTAGTGCTGCATGCAGCATCTGGTAGAAATCACATGCACTAGGGCAGATCAGCAAGTGTGGTAGTTCCCCGTCGCCTTTCACACTGAATTTCTATGAGCAAGCGTGAACGCCCCTCCCCTCCCCCCAATCTTGACGGGAAAAGTATTTTCCCATACCTCTCAGGTTTATTTTACAGGCCACAATCGACGTGGGACGGACGGCTTTACTTCTCCTCCGAAGGAAGTTGTGCTACAGATTTTTATCGTTCAAGAATAATGTGTCGACCTTGGCTGGGATTGAACCCACGAGCATCGGGTCCCGAGGCAAGCACTTCACCCCCAAGACCACCGAGGTCGGGAAAGAGTGAGGACAACATATAACCATCAAAATGGGCGTGGCTACGAACCAATAGCCCTGATAATCTTCAATCGATGTTGTTGAGATTCCTATCCTACCAGCCCTATTCCGTGTTAGCCGTTACCATGGCAACTAACACTAGGAACAACAAGGAACGGGGGTTAACGGAACGTATCCGTCACATGTCTTTGTCACCGCTGTTGGTGGTCGAGTGGTCAGCGGGCGAAGCAAGCACAACGACTTTCCCTCGCAAGTTTGCTTCCTCCATCACGTGTCATTTGGCGTCATACATTGTTTCAACCTAATGCCGCATGATGAAGGTACATCACAGGTGGGTGACCTGGCGGTCTAGGGGTAAGGTGTCAGACTTCTGTGCTGGGGGGTACGGGGTTCAATCCTCAATCCCGGCACAGATTTATCTGATTACCAAACCCTTCCTTCACCGCTGACAAGATATCTTGTGAATGTGTGGAATGCCAGGCCTCCACCGTGGTTCAGATCCCACGTTAAACTGTAGGTCCTCCATTTCATCTCACAATCAAATCACCCTACCATTACACATTAGCATAAGTGCGTATAACCCGAACGGGTAGTAAGACGCGATAATAATAATAATAATAATAATAATAATAATAATAATACATCACAGGTAACTGCACCAGCGATCACCTGAAGAGAGAGAGAGAGAGTGGGAGACACGTTAATAATACTTAGTGCTCTTAGGCGGAGTTTGAACCCCAGCCTGACCCAATTCACCCGTTTGTCTGCACACCTTGAGACATAAGACAAGCGTGTCGTTTTTAAAATGTCTTGTCCCCTTTAATGGCCGAACGGTCTAAGGCGTCACTCTTGTGTTGGACCAGACTGCTAAAGACGGGAAGATCGGGGTTCAAATCCCAATCGGGTCTAATGAGGGTGGGTATTTTCTAAATAGTTTCCCACTTTTCTTCCACCCATAAACGGGTAGATCACCTCTAAAATGCCTCCTTCCTCATCCCTGTCTCATTAGAGTAGTTATCATGTATGCATATAACCTGAACAGGCAGTAAGACACGGTGGTAAAAAATAGTTTTAATTCTATTTTTAAATTCCCTTCGCTCTTTCTAATTCTACGAGATTCAGAGATCTGAAATTTTTAACATAGGTTGGTGGAAAAGGGCCCGAATGCACTTTGAATCCGAATTTTTAATCTCTAATTATCTTTTCAATTAGGCTATTTTTAACAAATATTTGAAGGGTCACGGGTGACGCCGTGCGGGATTTCCAGTGCATTAATAAAATATTGATGGTATTAAAAAAAATCATCATGACTGCCTTAAACTGACCAAAATTGATCAATAAAATATACATATTTATTTTTACTTCTGAGCATTGTATGTGACTAACAAAAAAAAAAGTAAAAAAATAAATAATAAAAATGACATGTTTAACCAAACTGGGGCCCTGATGAAAAGGAAACTTAGGTGAGACGAGTCGAAAGGAGGCAATTAAATCTAAGGACGTAGCCTAAATACAAACTATGTAGGACCATTTCCCTCCAAGGACATGGGGAGTGCGTGCGAAACTTAGCGTGCCTCGTGGCTCAGTGAATTATTTTAATATTGCCCTTCAGTGGTGTAACGTACTAAGTCCAAATACGAGAATGAACTCACAAATAAAATAGTCAAATTAATGATTTTCTATTATAACTTTTTATTTATTTTAGGTATTTAACGTGTACTTTCTGAACCGACTGATTTAATAAGCACACGAGAATTTCTATAAACGAGGTATGTTCACAAACCTTACAGGATTCTTTTACATGCCACAATCCGACGGCTTTTACGCCCTCGTCGAAAGTAGTTGTGCTGCGAAATGTTTAACGCTTGGAAGAAAAGAAAAAAAAAAATCCGCCGACCCAGGTTGGGTTTGAACCCACGAACATCGGGTCCTGAGCGAGAGCACTTTACACCCAAGACCACATAGGTCAATGATTTAACTAATGTACAGTAGCCCCATGACTTCTTTGGTGCTGACTGACAGCCGACGGTTTTGAAAGGTTACCAGACCAAATTATGTATCCCTACGCCGAACCATAAGATCTGCAAAAAACATGTGTTTATCAGCTGTCACTTCTGACGGTCAAAATGTAGGTATATACCTAAATGTTGACTGTCAGAAGTCAGCTGTGAGCTGTCAGCCAGCACCAAAGAAGCCAGCGGAGCTACTGTACACGCATTTTATGCTGAAAGGCAGCAAGTTTACTGTGACAGATATCACTATAGTGCAACTTATATTTGGATGTGATTATTTTTTTTCAGCACCGCATCTTACTTCCCGCTCGATTTATACGCTTATGGTTTTAGGGATTAAGAAGGTTATATCTAAAGTAAGTGTACCCGCATTTGCGTCGAGAGAGAGAGAGGAAAACCATCCTCGGTACACGCGACCGAGAGTCGAACCTTGATCTTCCCGTCATCGGCAGTCTAGTCTACTGCAAGAGTAGCGCGCTAGACCATGCGGTCGGATGGATGTGATTCTTAGGTACAAAGCAAACTGGATTGAACACACCCTCAGGAGGAATTGTCTTCTGCACGACGTCATAGAAGCAAAGTTTGAGGGAAAGAGGATTAACGAAAATATTTAATAACTTCGAGGAGGAGAAGGTAGAGGACAAGGAGCATTGGCAGTCTAAGTTCAATGACAGAAGGAATGGGCCTGTCTTAAGACAAAACACCCAATACTAATTACAATTTCAATATCATGTATCACAGTGCTGGCCAAAAGTCGTGAGACCTGTGAAAGGCCAGAACTGAAAAGTACACGAGTACTACGTGTGAACCGACCTTAATCGTCGAAGGAGTCTGTCGTTTTTAAGCCGCGTGTAAGCCGACCTTTATCGTAGATGTAACCTGTCATTTTAAAGTCACGTGTGAACCACCCTTTCTCAATGAAGAATCTGTCATTATCAAGCTGCTTGTGAACTGACCTTTATCGTCGAGAGAGTCTGTCGTTTTTAAGTCGCGTGTGAACCGACCTTTATCGTAGATGGAACCTGTCATGTTCAAGTCACGTGTGAACCACCCTTTATCAATCGAGGAACCTGTCATTATCAAGCTGCTTGTGAATTGACCTTTATCGTCGAGGGAACCTGTCGTTTTCAAGCCAGTGTTGCACGGCGTCAGGTGGAAATAAAAAAAAGAAAGGCCCTCCAGTTATGTCCGAGCCGCGGACGATGACGCTATTTCCTGTCAACGATCGAAACGAATGAAGGTCCCCGCATCTCGGAAAGGAAGCTGCGACAGCCAGGCGTTTACAAGCCTCCATATCCGGTGGTCTCTTCCTTCCGTGGCATAAACGGCTATCTACACCAACTCTCCCGCCCCGAACACCAAAAGGAATCAGATAGGCTGTTATCATCACCCGATAATTTACGTAGGAATAATATTTGTTAAGGTCAATCTTGATATTATATTAATATAATTATTTTCACTATCTATAAAAGGTGACTGCTAAATTTTACATGACTTGACGTATGAATATATAAAAATAGTTTTAATAGATATTGTAACTGTCTAAAAAAAAGTGTCTCTCTCTTTGAAACTGGCAATAATTGAATCCAGAGTCGCAAGAACGATTTAGGGTGGGGGAAGGGGGTTACAAGTGTAAATATTTGGGCGTGACCAACATTATCCTGGTCAGTCATAATCGGCGATGTAACTAATGTTATAAGGAAATTAAATAATTACTTGATATGAAAATGTACATTTTATTTATTATTTAAATGTTCTTTAAGAAAGGTGCGGGGGGCCGGGGAGGAAGGCGCACAAGCATTTTTAGGAAATATTGATATTAAGGATTATAATATATAAGATGTATCGACAAAAAAAAAAGTAAGCATAAAATGAAGAAACGGTACATGATCACGGGACCTTTGATAAATAAGTCTCCGAGTCAATCGGGGCCCCAAAATATCGCCCACCCCTGGCTTAGTTAGAATGACTAGAAGCAAAGAGGCATTGACAACTCATGGTGTCTACTAAACTTGACCAATGAAATCCCCGACCTTTTCCCTGATTTCCCCTGATTATTTCCTAAAATTCCCGACTAAAAAGTATGTCACTTCCTTCTAACTCGCCCCCCTCCCCTTCCACCCTCGTTTTTCTATTAATATTTTTTTAATAATAATAATAATAAGTTTTAAAATTTGAATTAAAATAGTTTACTAGGAATTAAAAATATATTACACAGCTACAAACAAAAAAATGACATTATAATTTACTGATTATTGTATTTCATATTTTGAGTAAAATATCATTTTCCCGGATTTTTATTGCGATTAACCAAATTCCCGACTTATTCCCGTTTTTTTCCCCAATCACTTCAAATTCCGGGCTAATTCCCGTTTTCCCTGATTTTCCCGAATGGTAGACACCCTGCAACTATTGTTGCGGTGGCAAATATCCCATAAACAACTATGATACAAGATCCAAACATCAAATTAATCAAACGAGCCAAATTCAGTGGTCACCGAACCTTCTGAAGACACCAACGGAGTTGACAAGAACATATTTTCACTGGGCCATACGTTCGCTGAAAAGAAGGGATCAGAAACTTGATCACGTGACGAGCTTTAAACCAATCACATTTCAGCCACATAGGAGTTGTCGTCGGCAAGGCGCGTCTTGAAGTAACTTCAGCTTTCCTTTTGCTGTCCGACATCATCATATGTGAAGACCCGATACAATTAGAAAACCAAGCGGCAAATCGGTGCGCATGCGCCTACAAAACGATATACAAGCAGACAACTGCGTATTCTGTTGTGAAATGATTTGAAATAACTCGTAAAATGGAAAACGCGTGTGTTGTTCTTGTTCTGTTTTTATTTGTTTCACGACACAACACAATAATTTGATAACTAACATCTATCTTGATAAATATTTAAAGATCTGTTTAACCACTAGAAAATCAAACCGTTCGGTAATCATCTGTTCCTGATATGTGTTGCAAAGCATCATGGGTCAACACTTGCGTGTGAATGCCGCATCACTCGAGCAGATTCTGATCTAAATATTCGGCGAGCCTGTAACTCAAGTTTTAATGCGACGAGACAAGACGATTTTGCCGCTCAATGCTAGAAACATGGGTAGGAAAACTGTGCATAGTTGCATTAATGTGTTGGTCAAACGGTGATCTGGCGGTCTAGGGGGTAAGATGTCAGACTTCAGTGCTGGAGGGTTCGGGGTTCAATCCTGTTTGTCACGCCGGCAGCATATGCAACAACTTTAACGGAGTTTTTGAGCGAAGTGTTCTTAAGAAAGGGGTATCCAACCCTTTTTTTTAGTTCGCGTACCCCAGATATAATTTCTCTTCAACTATGTACTACCAAAGTTGTTGATTCAAAATGTAAGTGATACACTATAATCTACATCCGAAATAAATAATATGGCGCTCCCAAAACACATGCCCTTACGTCCGCGTATCTTGTGGTCAGCCCTAAATCGGGCCCTTATTATTAAGTATTTGTAATTAAATTATACATTTGGAGCATCGTGCTGCGTGGAGCAGAAACTTAAGACTTTAACGAAGACGGGAGGAAATATATTCCATTCATCGTAGGAATTGACTTCTGAAAGGCCTTTTTCCCTACCATAAATCTACTATATAGTAGGATATTGGTAGGAAAAAAGACCTTTCAGAGAGTAATTCCTACCGTGAATGGAATATACGTGGAAAGTTTTGAAATGTGGTGCTGGAGAAGACTTGAGAAGATCAGATGGAGAGACGGGGTGACGAATACGTCCTAAGAAGAGGGCGAGAAGCAAACAGTTTGGGATGCAATTCTCCGATACAAAGCAAACCGGATCGGACATATCTTTAGGAAGAACTTTCTTCTGCGCGACGTCATAGAAGGAAAAGTTGAGGGAAAGAGGAGCTTAGGAAGGAGTTTAGGATTCAAATATTAGATGACTTGAAGGAAAGAAGAAAATTCTGTGAGCTGAAGAAGGAGGCAGAGGACAGGGCGCACCAGCGGTCTAAGACTAAAGTTCTCTGGCAAAAAGAATAGACCTGTCGTAAGAAATAACACATCATAATATTGTAAATATATATATATACATTTTAAAACTTACGTACTATCTAAAATGCCTTCACGTACCCCAGGATGAATACCAATGTTCTAAGGAATACTTAGCCGAGCTGTAGCAGCAGAAGAAACGGAAAACATAATGGACACAACTTTGAAGCGGGAACATTGATTCTCACTCCTGAGGAGAATAATTTCCCTGTGCTCAGTTGGAAACAAGGCCGAGTGATGGAGCAATACCCCAAGGTTCTTACGGACACATGACCGTTAAAAAAAGTTACAGGATCTGTACTCGTACGTAAAGTAATATTATTATTATTATTATTATTATTATTATTAGCACCGCGTCTTACTACCCGTTCGGGTTATACGCACTTACGCTAATGTGTAATGGTAGGGTGATTGTGAGATGAAAATGGAGGACCTACAGTTTAACGTGGAATCCGAACCACGGTGGAGGCCTGGCATTCCCCACATTCACAAGATGTCTTGTCAGAGGTGAAGGAAGGGTTTGGTAATCAGATAAATCTGTGCCGGGACCGAGGATTGAACCCNTGGCATTCCACACATTCACAAGATGTCTTGTCAGAGGTGAAGGAAGGGTTTGGTAATCAGATAAATTTGTGCCGGGACCGAGGATTGAACCCCGGTCGCCAGCACAAAAGTCCGACACCTTACCCCTAGACCGCCAGGTCACAGACAGTAAAATGTTATAAATTTGGAGCATTTGTTTTTCTAAAATCTGCTCCAACTGTCCATCAGTAAGAAAATCAAGGTTTAAATAAATTCTGGCAATATTAAGAAGCGCCGGTGGCTCACTAAAGAAAGCCATTATATGAACAATTTTTCAATGGAAAAAACCCCACTTAATTCAACAAACTATTACATTTTAATCAATAATTTTAATTATTTGAATATTTAATTGAAAGTGAATTTTTCAAGGTGGGTTTGTTGAGTTTACTTTGATAATCCCACCTTTTTTTTACTTGATTTAATTTTGGCAACATTGTCAAAAATGGAGGCAGGCCCCCCTCCCCCACCTTTTTTTCCTCCCCGAAATAAAACAGTGCTTATTTAAATATATTTAAGAGAAGTCAGCCTCAATGTTGAGAACCATTCAGTTTTATTAAATTTGTAAATTATAGCAGTGAAAAGTAAATTGACATATTACCTATTTTTTTCTTTTAAAAAAGTTTTTTTTCTAACGTTATATTAATGGTGGAGCTGTCCGGCAGTAGAACAAAAAACGGGAAGAGTAAAATAAATTGGTAATACAATGTGTTGCGACACTCCCCTCCATTAAATGACATAATTCGATTCCCAAAGACCCATTCTACGCCCCTAAAACAATTACCTTTCGTTATCCGGGCATTTAGCTCTTACTCGTTAGCCAAAACATGTGGATTGTTAGACTTAATAGAGGGGAAAATTTGAACTTTTAAATTATCTTAACAAGCTAATGTAAGTATATAGATAATATAAAATAGTTTTGTATTCATTTGAGTAAACATTAAACCAATATCAATATTTAACCTAAGTACAACATCTGATTGGCACTTTCTCCGCTACCTAGGCGGCCCCCTTAAGATGGGAGATACATTATCTGGCCGCGGTTTAAATTTCAGTTAGGTGCAATGTGCGCTGTTGTTTTAAAAATATAAGCGAGTCTCCATCTTTCTTACCCAGGCGAATGCTGGTGCGTTTCCTTTTAATTACCCTCGTTAACTCTTCCCTAATGGTTCAAAACAACTTTGATAAATCGGATACTCATCTGCCTACTGAGTTAAAGCTTCCTAGTTAGCTTCCCAGCAGGGTCGAGATTGGGATGTATCCCATCTCGCTGATGAATCAACGGCCTGGGTACTGGGTGTTGTGTCTATTTTAGACATTCCTCCCGTTTTTCGTGTCTCACTAACCGTAAAGGCTTATCTTCACGAATGGGTTAAGGAATGGTAGAATTTTAATAATGTACCCGCGTTTGAGTAGCGTGGGACAGCATTTAGGGGAAAAACACCCTCAGTACACTCGACCGGGATCGAACCACAGCCACCGAAGCGGATCTATCTCTTCCTTTAGATATTCCCCTAACTCCCACGGCACACCGGTTGAAAAACGCTGCTCTAGTAGGTAATAAGAAATATCCCCCCCCCCCCCC
>CABEEJ010002128.1:27401-52381 GCA_901482245.1 Timema douglasi
CCGTTCGGGTTATACGCACTTACGCTAATGTGTAATGGTAGGGTGATTGTGAGATGAAATGGAGGACCTACAGTTTAACGTGGAATCCGAACCACGGTGGAGGCCTGGCATTCCCCACATTCACAAGATGTCTTGTCAGAGGTGAAGGAAGAGGTTTGGTAATCAGATAAATCTGTGCCGGGACCGAGGATTGAACCCCGGCCGCCAGCAGAGAAGTCTGACACCTTACCCCTAGACCGCCAGGTCACCTGTCCCATGTTTAAAAATTACGGTGATGAGTTGGTCAGGTTTTAGTCCAAACAGATATTGGACCACCAATAAGAAGCTAGCGCTCATAACATAAGACTGTCGAAAGCTGTCTTATTGGTTGGTTTAGCGCCAAAGAAATGGGGTCCCAGAAGAAAAGGGGTAGGTCGGATATTAGAGGTCGGAGATGCTTCTGCGAAGATCTCTCCAAGTCGGTTTACCATACAAACAAGTAAGATCTGTGTCAGTGTAGTATAACATTTTAATTATAAAAGTGTGGTTTTAACCCAATAAATAGTGCACTCATGTTGAACTCGACTAGCTTGGTAACTTATTAAACTAATTTCCGAAAGAAAAACAACTAAAGGGGGTGAGAGATAACCTCATCGTAATCATCATCCAATCGTGTGTTAACTAAGGCAGTACAATAAATAGCAACCCGCCTCGGTGGCGTAGTTGGCTAACGCGCTTGTCGTGTTGAGCTCGACTGCTGAGGACGGGGAGATCGAGGTTCGAATCATCGGTTGGGTGAGCTGGGGGTGGTTTTTCCCCAAATGGTTTCCCACTCTCCCTCCACGCAAATGCGGGTTCGCTTCCTCTAATTAAACCTTTCCAATTCCTAATCCATTAGAGTAATTAATACTTAAAGCGTATACTCAGAACGGGTAGTAAGACGCGGTGCTAATTATTATTAATAAATAGCAGCCCAGGATAGACGAGTAGTGTATGTCAGGCGTATCGCCATAGCGCGTAGACCGTGGTGTGGAGAAGTACAGTAGTCCCATGACTTCTTTGGTGCTGACTGACAGCTCACAGCTGACTTCTGACAATCAACATTTAGGTATATACCTAAACTTTGACCGTCAGAAGTGACATCTGCTAAACACATGTTTTTGCAGTTATATGGTTCGGCGTAGGGATACATAATTTGGTCTGGTAACTTTTCAAAGCTGTCAGTCAGCACCAAAGAAGCCATGGGGCTACTGTAAGAAGGTAAAACCGTGAGCGTGTTCTCTCCCACCCTTCCTTCTTGTCGTGACGTCAGCTTCGGGGGAGCTGAAGAAGGTACAACTTGAGGGGAACCAGGCAAATATACCACCTGTTTAGTGTGTTTAAACGTTTTAAAAATTAGGAATCATGCCGTGTTTGGCAGCAATATTAAATATCTTAAGTTTTCCGTAGGATGAACTTAAGAAAAGTGGAGAGTAGTATGTATGAGGGAGGACAGATTTAATCTGAAAACTTGTAAGCAAAGATCGCTACATATATTACATTCACGATAGGTTTTTACCTGGATGACAGTTCAAAAATCATATGTTTAGGTTTTGGGTTGCCAACACTTGTAAAAGATCAGTTTTGTTATGAATGTAAATATCTTTAATTACCTGTTATATATTACATTTAAAATAACATAAAATTAAGTTTTTTCATACTATTTCATTCTTTTAAATAATTTCTTTTTATCCAACTCGAAACAATATTTTAAACATAATTAAAAGTACTTATTTTTCGTTTTGGAACGTTATTGATTTTGTGTAATATCGTGCACACATCAATACCTTTTAATACGGGCATCGTATTTACTTGGAAAAGAGAAAATTGTTGTCATTTTTTTACATACAATACATGATTTTATGATTATTTTATCGTATTTTGAAATATTTAACCGAAAAAAAATATTTTCATAAACTGCGTGTCTGCATCATTGTAAAAAACTTGTTTACCGTCGTGTCCAATCATATGGTTTAAATTCGTCAGTCGCCATTTTGAGGCTATGTTCGTTAGAAGTTTTTGTGAAAGTGGTGTGAATATTTTTTTAAGGGGAATAAAACTATAGATAAACTTTGTGTCCGACCTCAAATAAATATATAAATAATATTGGCCTAAATCACTGTGGTTAACTATCACATTAATTTATTACCATCTGTTTTCATTACAGTCATCCAAAGTGATAGATGTCAGCTGTTGGCGTAGTGATATATTAGGGATAACTTCTAGTAACATTTCGAGCTGTCATTCAGGTAAACTTAGCTCGTGAATGCCTTATACTTGTACATTATTCTGTAGTGATTTATACAAGGTATATTGTTGAAATCTAAAGGTTAACTCAATAACGTGCCACAACGCGCAATGCTCGCAGTAAAGCGAGTCCCCCTAAGCTAACGTCATGCGCATAAACCGACGAGATTTAGGGGGCCGGACGTTTCACTTAACTTCCTCCCACCACGGGTGTAGGTCTAGATGTTGTTTTCCCTCTCCCCCACCCTACTTCCCTAGCGAAATTTACTATACTCCAATTTTATTATGAATGGCCATATCTGACAGCCCACTTCGAATTAAATTGATATGCATTTATTATCATTATTATAATGATAAATATTTCATTGTGTACCCCTCATATGAGTGTCTAATTATACAGTAGAGAAAATTCAAACATATTTATTTGCGACCAATAGCGATAACATTTCTCTATATTATTTATAATGTTTTATAGGTATTGGTGATATCTATCAAAAGTGACAGCTTCAGATCAAATGACTTGTTGTATGAATATATTAAGATTGTCTTATTAGCGATAATAACTAGCTTCTACTGTTATTATTATTAGCACCGCGTCTTACTACCCGTCCGGGTTATACGCACTTACGCTAATGTGTAATGGTAGGGTGAATGTGAGATGGAATGAAGGACCTACAGTTTAACGTGGAATCCGAACCACGGTGGAGACCTGGCATTCCTCACATTCACAAGATGTCTTGTCAGAGGTGAAGGAAGGGTTTGGTAATCAGATAAATCTTTGCCGGGACCGAGGATTGAACCCCGGACGCCAGCATCGAAGTCCGACACCTTACCCCTAGACCACCAGGTCACCCAACTTCTACCGTTCTTCCTACCAAAATGATACTATACATTTCAGCCTCATACATTAATTACTTTACCTTAACAATGGTATGAAAAAAAGCATAAAATATTAAGTTTGAACCCTTAGAACTCTTGAACTGTAATGATTGGAACTCATTGAATCGCTATTTATAGAATACACTTGTTAAAATTGAGGAATACTTTTTTTTACATTCGAATGACTTTAAGGGAAATGTCCCGTGGAAGAAGTTCTTATGGAAGCAGCGACTCTGGAATTTCAAAAAATCACTAAAACAATCCTTATTTGTCTCATGATGTTCTTTTGCGACCCTTTTTCGACTTTATCTGTTTGTAAAAGGTCATATTTATGTTTCTAACCATTTACTTTGATTTCAGAACTGCGAGACGAATTCCTCTATTTCTCAAAATCTAATACAAATAATTCTTACAAACTTTGAATAAACATTCAAATTTTAAATTTAACGATTTTGGTTAAAATTAAATATTTAAAAAAATAAAAATACCAGTGCTATTGACATCAGGTATTTTGTTTATTTGTAATTTTGATCACGTAACAAAAAACAAAGCGGCTATGTTCATACATTTTTTTTTCCAAATTTTTTTTCAAATAATTAAGTCCATATGTATTTTCATTAAAAAGTCGGTTATGACCTTCCCTTCCTCCACTTCATTTAAAAATATACTTCTTCCCAAGAAAAAGGCCTCCTTAAGTCCTACATTGTTATTTCACACGAGGGTTAAATTGGAAATTAGGAAAAGAACACAGTCGGGAAATGCATGCTACTACCCAGATAGTAAGTTGTTTACATCTCACCTGCTGTCAAGGAATGTAAAACACAGAATATAAAAAACGATAATTTTTCCGGTTGTTCCATATGGGTGTGAAACGTGGTCTCTAACCTTACATGACGAAAATAAATTGAGGGTGTTCAAAAACAAGGTGATTAGGAAGAGATTTGGTCCAAAAAGGAATTAGGCTTTTAGGGGTAGGGGAGGTGGTTACATAATGATGAATTATATACCCTGTACTCATCACAAGATAATAGGATAATCAAACAAGTCTCATAGGTTACGGTGGGCAGGACATGCAGCGAGATTGGGAGATTCTAGAACCTTTTTCAGGGCACTGATTGGTAAAACCAATGAGAAGAAACCAATGGAAAGTAACCAATGGGAATACCTACACACAGATGGGAGGATAACATAATACTGGAGCTAAAAGAGACAGGGTGTAATGAGGTGGACTGGATATAGCTCGCTTAATATAGGGATAGGGCGTGGTGAGGAATGGATAGTACTAGCTCAAGATAAGGATAGGGTGTAATGAGGTGGACTGGATACTAGTACTAACTCAAGATAAGGAAAGGGTGTAATGAGGAATGGATAGTACTAGCTCAAGATATAGGATGTAATGAGGTGGACTGGATAGTACTAGCCCATGATATAGATAGGATGTAATGAGGTGGACTAGATAGTACTAGCTCATGATAGAGATAGGATGTAATGAGGTGCTCTGGATAGTACTAGCTCAAGATAGAGATAGGGTGTAATGAGGTGGACTGAATAGTACTGGTTCAAGGGAGGAATAGGTGGTGTAATTTTATATTCGTGGCAATTAACTTTCGAGTTCCTTATGTCGTGGGGTAAGTTAAAGGAGGCAGGGGGGAGGAATTCCCTAGTTTGATTTTCTAGCCCGCGACGTTTACCGGTCACATCTTAGTTGCACGTCATAACACGGCTATATTTAACCCCGGAAGGAAAACGAAAGAAAAACCACCTTCGCGTGGGAAAGCCCATAGTTCAGTAGAGCCGATCACGGAATTGAACCTGTGACCCTTGCCCCTCCCACGCCAGAGTCGGGGCACACTAACCTCCCGACCGACATGTTCACCTTCAAGAAGGGGGGAGGGGAGGCCTAAAGTATGATACGAACGTGCGCGAGCCTACGATGCATAGCCATGGTGAATAGGCAGGGAAACCCGCCTCGGTGGCGTAGTTGGCTAACGCGCTATTCGTGTTGAGCTCGACTGCTGATGACGGGGAGATCGAGGTTCGAATCTCGGTCGGATGAACTGAGGGTGGTTTTTCCTAAATGGTTTTCCACTCTCCCTCCACGCAAATGCGGGTTCACTTCCTCTAAGTCAACCTCCCCAATTCCTAATCCATTAGCGTAATTAGTACTTAAAGCGTATAACCCGAACGGGTAGTAAGACGCGGTGCTAATATTATTATTATTAATAATAATAGCCAGGGAAATCAGGGGTATTTCGGGGAAATCAGGGGTATGTCGGGGAAATCAGCGGTATGTCGGGGAAATCAGGGGTATGTCGGGGAAATCAGCGGTATGTCGGGGAAATCAGCGGTATTTCGGGGAAATCAGGGGGATGTCGGGGAATTTAATCGAAAATAAGGAAAAAGACAGAGAATGTATATACTTGACTGAATCTGCAGCTACATACAAATGTGATAGATTTTGTTTCTCGATGTTAACAAAATGTATTTCCAAGATATGGCAGTCTTATGGTTATTCGATAGTAAACATTTTACTGTACAATTTTAACAAGTATAAAAATAGCTTGATCCAATGATTTCAAATCATTACTGTTTCACGAGTTATAAGGGGTCAAAGTTGCTATTTATGCTTCAAAATCTAAATAAAGACTAAAAATTATTGTAAAAATATAAAAAATTATGATGAATGTAAATTGACGGTTAAACTCCGTGTAAAATACATTTTTTAGTTTCAAGAGTGTGAATTTATTCCATTATTCCCTTCAAGTGTGTTTCGTTGTTTTCGGGTAGTTTCAAACCTGCCGGCGTACGATCAGTTTATAGTTATCAAGTTTGTCAGCACTGGAGACTTAAGTCACTTGATCTACAACCTAGAGCCTAAGTCGCCTAAGTAGTAAGTTCCTATTAAAAGTCATAAAAATTATATCAATTGTTAGTGAACGCAAGAAATAATAAGCCTACTTCAATTTATTTTTGTAAGAAATTTTGAAATATTTTTTCTCTCCGTGCAAGCCAAGTTTCATCCGTACTCCATACCCCCTTGTTTAGTCTTGAGATGACCGTCGTCGTCGGACAATATTAATGGAAGAATAAGCCGCCCCCCCCCCCTCCTTCCTAACAGAAAGAAAATTCCTGATAGGGGCCTGCATTAACCTTCCCCAGATTTTGATAATTTTAGTGTTATGTAACGGTTAAGGTCGGACAAGACGCGTTGCGCAGTGGGAAAAGTTGTTTTCTCTGGAAGCTTTACAGGTTCTACTGAAGATGGCACCATGAGCCAGGAAGATACCCACGACATCTAGTAGGAGTTTTAAGTAACACCAGATCACGAGACGAAAGCTGAGCGGCGAAAATGGCGTGGTGGCAGGGGGGTGTTTACAATATTTTATCATTATTATTATTATTATTATTATTATTATTATTATTATTATTATTATTATTATTATTACCGCGTCTTACTACGCGTTCGGGTTGTACGCACTTACGCTAATGTGTAATGGTAGGGTGATTGCGAGATGAAATGAAGGACCTACAGTTTAACGTGGGATCCGAACTACGGTGGAGGCCTGGTATTCCCCACATTCACAAGTTGTGATTAATACACGTCTTGTCAGAGGTGAAGGAAGGGCTTGGTAATCAGATAAATCTTTGCCGGGACCGAGGATTGAACCCCGGACCCCAGCACAAAAGTCTGAAATATTTTAGAAAGTCGGATCAGTAATGAAGATGGTATTTTTTTTTGTATTGTCCTCAAACACATGATTAAAATATATTTAAAATATGATACAATGATAAGCAGACATCTTCGTGGGAGCTATAATAAACAGTTTCATCATATAATACATTTAAAGCAAAATAGTTAAAACTATTTTTCCATTTCAATTTTTCTAAAATTAATTTGTAAACAACCATAAAATTATTTTATATTTGTAGAAATCAAAATATATTCATATTTATAATTAAAAACGATTCAATTCTTCCACTTTAAAATAAATTTCAATTTTCAAAAACTATTTCTTAAGTTAAGTAGACTACCCTTAATTTTTTCTTTATGTAAAATAGTCTTTCAGATACCAATTAAGGACAAAATCGTTAAAACCATTTTTTTAAATATTTTTAAAAGACACTCAATTATTATTGTAAATTATTATTTAACTATTATTTTTAAGAAAAATAAGAAGCTATTTAAGAAAATAATTGTATAAAAACAACCGTTTAACCACTTTGAAATAAATCGTTAAATATATTTTTTAAATTTTCAAACTTTTTAAAAATCGATCATCAGTAAACTACGCATCTTTATAAAATCTAAATACCAAGTTTGAAGAGAATCCATCGAACCGTTTCGGGTCAAGACCCAAGGGGAGGGAGGGGGGGGAGAACATGATACGTTAAGATTAATCATATATAATCTCTGGCTCGGAAATTTTGACGATTACTTAATAATTTCTCTTTGGATGAGAAAGTAAAATTGAAAGTATTTATTGTATTTCTAATTTGTAATACGCTTTTGTGTCTGTATGATAATAGAACCACCCGCATCGGTGGGCACGCGGGCCAAGGTGTTAGCCTCGTTTAGTCTGGTAATAAGGTCAGGTTTAGAATCCCGCCCGGGTGTACGGATAAAGGCTTTTCCTACATGATTTTTAATTATTTTTTACCCCCTCAAAGCAAAAGTTAGTATATTTTCTAAAAATTCTACCTTCCTCATACCCCAATTATTGTTATTATGAACGGTTAGTAAAAATAAAAGGAGTTTAAACAGAATATTTCTCTTGGTATTGGTCAATTTTCAAAGTAAGGACTTTATGGTGGGATGGAAGGGGACGCGCGAAAAGGCCAGTGTTTTTGGCAGTTTTTACAGCAAAACTTTTTTTTTCGGCCTACACAAATAAAATATTGGTTCAGTACAAAACAAAGAGTTTTAATTTTCTCCACATGTTGACCTCAAGAGTTGTTGAATATTTGTCAGGAGCACAGTGGAATTATCTAACAAACTTTTTAAATAAAGAGAAAAAGTTGTCATTAAATTCCAGAACACTCTTGACAGATATTCAATAACTGTTGAGATCATCATATGAAAAATTAAATTCTATGTTTGTACTGGAGCAATATTTTATTTATTTTGGCCAAAAAAAGGTTTTGCCATAAAAACTGCAAAAATACTAGCTTTTCTTCTCCCCCAAACACACCTTACACCCGTTTTCTAGGAAACGGCTGAACAGATTTTGACACACGACTCCTCATTTTAAAGGTTAAGGATTAAGGATGTCGACAAAAAATTAGAATCTCCCAACGAAAATCCTAGCAAGTTTATACTTTTAATTCTTTGTCTACATCACCATGGAAACCCCGATTTGTGTACGATTGTAAATCGGTAAATACAATATTTCTCTTGGGTTACAAATAAAACAATTCAACTCTTACTTTATTGGTAAAGTAAAACAAATAAAAAAGCTTACGGAAATTATTTGTACATATCAAACAAACCAAATTTAGAAAATTAATGATAAATTATAATTGTGTTTGCATTGTTGCTTTTCTTCTTTCACATTCTTTGTCTATAAATATTTTTGCCTCGGGTCGACATATAATTTGATAAGCCCATTTCTAGTCAATGAAATTACGATAAAACGGCTAAACCGACGTTGACAAATGAACACTCATTTTAACGGTTAGAAGTCTAGGATGTCGGGAAATAAAGAGTAGTTTTCAACGAAAACCCGATTTTGTTTGGCGAATTTTTAAGTTTTTCTGCTGTATTCACAGTGGTTCATATTTTGTTTACATCACCATGGAAACCCTGATTTATGGATAGTTATTATATCGGTGGATAAAAGATTTATATTGGGTTAAAAATAATAACTACCCAATTATGATTAAAGGGGTATTGTGCAACAAATAAAGAGCTAGGCAGAGGGGTAGTGTGAAGGAGGGGGAAATATACGTTCTGGTTCAAATTAAACACCAAAAGCTCAAAATCTATGGATAGTTAATATCCTTTAAAGAGTAAACCTTTAACTAGATTTTCAACTGAAGTGTCATTACATAAAATTATTCCCAATGAAAACTTTCGAACAGATTTTACACGATAATACGAAGACATCTCTGCAACGATCCATTAGTACATAAACATATGTTTACGACCAATATTGATAATATTTTACTACATTATTAATATTATTTTATAGGTAGGCCTATCGGCAGATGCAGATCAAATGACTTGACGTATGCATACGTGAAATCAGTGTGTTTGTCTTTTATTTATGTCATTCCTTTTACATATCCTATCAAAGTGTTCTATTATTATTTACAAGTTTGCTTTTTTTTTTCTTCCTTTGGTTTTAGGGTTTCCTCTTTTCCCCTACTGATGAGTTCCGATAGAATGAAACCTAGGCCGGGGGATTTGGCGGTAGCGGTAGATTTTATTAAAGAGGCAGCCAATGACTTTTAAAGTAAATATAAGTAGGTATTTTTAAAGTAATGCAAAGTAAGAACTTTCATTGTAAAAGCCCTGTTGTGTTTCCATTTTATATGTTTTCTATCCTCCTTTCCTCTTTATTCCAAATATAATATGAAGATAGTTATAGTAACTTTTATAGACGTCAGATAAGAATCTTCACATTAAAAGTGGATTTTATTTTCCCTGACAAAACTTCCTTAAATTCCCCTGATATTTAAATTTTCAGTTTTCCATACTTTCCCCGATTAAGAACTCTCAGTGACGTTTTGAGGTGTCAGATACGTTTATTTTCTATGGCAGTCAAATTATTATGAATAAAATAAAAGCTGAAGCTAGTCGTAGATGAACTAAAGTCAATTCACCAATGGACTGGGGTAGTAACTGACATAAAAAGTTACCTGATTTACTCTCATGTATCCATTCGCCAAGTCATATGAGTCGAAAGACCATAGACTAATAATTATGTTGAGTTGCTGTCCCTTTTCACAGTCAAAACATTCACACACACACAATTTTTTAAATTTTTTTTTTTTTCTTTTACGCAATTTTACATTAATGAAATACGAACGTATGAAAATAACGGTTTTGATGTTTTTCTTTTTTTTTGTGGAAACCGTGTATGTGGTTCACTTAAAAAAGTTTACAAACTTGAGCTTCTAAATGTCTAATCTATTCATAGATTTAAGTTAAATATCGAACCAGTTGGAACAAGAGTGGTTTGTGACCTCATACAAAGTGTTCGGTTGTGTTCATGTACATATTTTTTGCCTAGATGAGTTTTTAAGAGTTTACTCAAACATTTTAAACATTTTATAATAGTGTTAATTTTATATTGTTTTTTTTAAATTGTAGGCCAAGTTTAGAAAATAACTTTTCCTCTTCACATTTAAATGTCATGTTTTTGACTTTCACATAAACTATTCAAAATGTCAGGTAAGCTAGCTGATAAAACTGCTCAGCCTTCTATACATTATATTTATAATAAATAATAATATAGTTTTGCAATTTAAATACTGCACAGCGAGTATAAACACCCGCCTCCCCCCCCCCCTCTTATTTCCCTAGTGGACAGAACTGATTTGATTATAAATTATATACATATTAATTACTGCATGAACAAGCAAATTTAAATGTTTTACAATCATGAGCAATAGATTATTATAGTTTTTTTAGTACACATCTTGCTACCCGTTCGGATTATATGCGTATGTACTAATTACGCTGAGTTAGGGATAAAGAAGGTTGAATTTAGAATATGTGTACCCACATTAGCATGGAAATAGAGTAGGAAACCACTTAGAAAAACCGGCCTCAGTACACCAGACCAGGATCAAACCATGATCTCTCCGTCATCGGCAGTCAAGTCCATTACAGTAATAACGTCTTAGATCATACGGCCACCGAAGCCGATAATTATTATATGATATTTTATTTTATTTTATTAATAAGCTCCTTTCATCGATCACCTTGGTTATTTTATCTATCCGCCATATTACCTAAGACCATAAAATTAAATTGTGCGCGTACTGATCTGCAGAGACACTAGCGCTTTTTGGCTACAATGTTTGATCACTTGAACTAAAGAGTAGCCGGATCAGTATATCTTAAAGCTTGTTTAACACCGCTCTCTCTAACTCATGCTACATAACAAACGAAATAAAAATTATTTGAGAAGCTTGGTAACGACATGAACAACATCGACAAGTGAGAGGGTGAGGGGAAGGGTGGAAAAGGAGGATATAATTATGCGCACCTCCTGAGACCGCCGGAGCGACGCAACGAGGCGTCGTCTTCTTCCGTGCGGCGGGCGTCACCACCACCGTCGTCCTCCACCCCCACCGACGGACGTGTCCCGGCACGGCGTCCTTGCCTGGCGGCCAGATGCAGCGCCCCGCACACTCGACGCCACATGTGCGACGTCGGCATCCTCCCTTCAGCACGACGCCACCCTGCATGGGACAACCAACTAGAGTCCTGGCTCGGGCGGGATCTAGTGCTAGTACTGGCTAACAGCGAGCTAGACTACCAGGGGAACAGGATGAGGAGGTTGAATAGGACCATTACTGGCTAACAGCGAGCTAGACTACCAATGGAACAGGATGAGGAGGTTGAATAGGACCAGTACTGGCTAACAGCGAGCTAGACTACCAGGGGAACAGGACGAGGAGGTTGAATAGGACCAGTACTGGCTAACAGCGAGCTAGACTACCAATGGAACAGGATGAGGAGGTCGAATAGGGCCAGTACTGGCTAACAGCGAGATAGACTACCAGGGGAACAGGATGAGGAGGTTGAATAGGACTAGTACTGGCTAACAGCGAGCTAGACTACCAAGGGAACAGGATGAGGAGGTTGAATAGGACCAGTACTGGCTAACAGCGAGCTAGACTACCAGGGGAACAGGATGAGGAGGTTGAATAGGACCAGTACTGGCTAACAGCGAGCTAGACTACCAGGGGAACAGGATTAGGAGGTTGAATAGGGCCAGTACTGGCTAACAGCGAGCTAGACTAACAGGGGAACAGGATGAGGAGGTTGAATATGGCTAGTACTGGCTAACAGCGAGATAGACTACCAGGGGAACAGGATGAGGAGGTTGAATAGGACCAGTACTGGCTAACAGCGAGATATACTACCAGGGGAACAGGATGAAGAGGTTGAATAGGACCAGTACTGGCTAACAGCGAACTAGACTACCAGGGAAACAGGATGAGAAGGTTTAATAGAGCCAGTGAGTAGTTTTATTCTTAATGTTTTGACCCACGTCTGATTGCCCGTCCAGGCTATTCACACGTAATTAAACTGTTAGGGTAGTGATGATTAGGATAGAATTTAAGGGGTAAATATTCGCATTTGCGTATAGGAAGATTGAGAACCCTTTGAGGGTTCAGTTGAACAGATCGGGATTTGATGCCTGACCTCCCCGTCACCGTCAAACCAGACTAGACAAGTTTTGCGTTTAATCCGCGCGGTCACTAATGTAGGTGTCAGTGAGTCAAAATATCTCTCTTAAGGCGAGTGGGGAACCAACAGAGTTAAGAACCACGCCTCCGGTGCCCCGGGACAAGATTGAACCCCGGCCTATCGAGGGCGAGACAACCGGTCGTAGGCCTATTTAGTTCATTTAAAGGTTGATCGGTCACGAGTTCGATTCCTGGTCAGTTGGGATACAACGCGTGGGTGGGTGCACAGACCAGATTTAATATACTCTTTTTTTTATGTATGATCTCTTTCAAAAGATAAACTGTTTCTGGTGTCCCGTCTGAGTGGTTTTTAAAATTACTTGACTCTTACAAAGACGCTTATTAAATAAATGGCACGATGTTAAGTTCAGACTTTTCTCTTTGATCTTAAAGTTAAAAACATTTACTAAAAACTAGAAGGAGTTGTGAAACAAAATAATATAAATTTTTGCAGAAACACTCCACCAAATAGCAAAAATGTAAAAAAATAAATATACAATGTTAGAGAAACATTAAGAAAAGAAAAAAAAATATCTCTGTCTACCAAAGAGCATAACAATCCATTTTATATTTCTAAGACCTGATGAATAATATATATTTTAAATCTCAGAAACTTTTGATTTTATAAAAAAAAATATTTCAAATAAAAGATTTTTATATTTAATAATACTACATCTCTACAATGATAAGCTAATTCAGTGCCTGAAAGAATTGAGGAGATAAGATAAATATGGGAAATTTCCGCTTATGTAAAGTACTTTTAAAAATATTTTCAAGGGAAATTAAATTTGCCGTTTTATTTTTAGTGTTAAACAGTGGCTATTAGATAAGATATTTAATCAAAATAGATTTTTTTCTTTTTTTGATTTTCAGTAAGCCACTATTAACTTTATGGTTGGGTATCTAACACCACGGTGTGGGGGGGGGACTTTATAAAAACCTTTGATACAAAGTTTTAGCCCGATCAGTAAAAACAGTTTCGGCTCTATGCTGAGAAACAGACAGACAGACGGACGGAATCACGAAAACAACTTTTTATGTTTGAAGGGGGGGGGGTTATGAAACGTCGACATTTATCAAAATCCCTAAATTAATTTTGTTTAAGATCACAATACTTCTCTTTCCGAGTGTTCGGAGAGAAAGTAAAAATCACACTGTACAATTATCCCATCCCCTCCCGCACCACATTCCACGTCTTATCGTTTGTCCGGATTATCCGCATATCTACACTAATGATGGTATGGGAGGAGTAGGGTAAAATATAGAGGAAGTGTACTGGCGTTTGTGTAAATGGGTAAAAGGATAGATCGATAAGAAAGTACAAAAAGCATCTCATTATACCCGACAGAGATTCAAACCCCGTCACCGGCAGACCAGACGAGATGAGACTTAACGCCTTGATTTGGCGTACTCCACCGTATTTACCAATAGAAAAGCCGACGCGAAACACAAGTCACCCCGACGTCCAACGTAGGCCTACATGCTTTTTCCCCCCCGTGGTTGCAAGGGTGAGAGGGGATGGAGAGGGGTAAAAGCCAAACCCCCACCGACGAAAATATGTTAATGACCCGACCACTGCGGCGTTCAACCGGCGACTGACGCCCAGAAAGTTCGTGAAGTGACACCACGACACCAAGAGGGATAACGAGAGGGTAGGGGGTGGCAAATCTCCATATTGATAAAAATCAACCCCCTCTGCTTGGTTTCCTATCCCTTCAGCTCATAATAACCGCACCGTACTACCCGTTCGGGTTGTACACTTAGGTGCTAATTATGCTAACGGTTTTAGGGATTAGGAAGATATTTATAGTAAATGTACCTACATTTGCGTGGAGAGAATTTTAAGTATCTAACGATAGTAAATTAAATCACACGTTGAAGTCAACATAATGTGTTCTTATGCAAATGAATATAAATTGTATAAGATTCGTTCAAGTGTAATTAAAGATAAGTGGGAAATAAATTACTCCTCTTCGAACCTTTCGTATTCATTCGCTCCGAACACGCTTTGGTCACAATTACTTTGGAGAAGTTCTACTGTTCGTGACAAAGAGAAATAGCTTGAGCTGTAGACGATTTAAAAAAAATACGTTTATTAAAAACTACTTGAAAGACAAAAATAATAATTTATGACACTGTAAGACTATTTTTTTTAGAACTATTTAAGAATTTGTTTTTGTCTCAACATCTTTAAAACTCTCCGAATAAAACGTAAATTCACTAACATGAGAAATACTGTCTCGACCGGCCATGACGTCTCAGGTAGGCAACGCCAGAATCCAATATATTATTTCTGTTGTCAACATCCTTTTTTTTCTAAACTAATACAAAGCCTACAGCGATGAACAAGGTATCAGTGGATAGTATTTTTTACCGACTTCTGACATAGCATACTCAGTATACGTTAAGTTTGTTTAAAATATAAATAAAAATCTAACAATATTTTTGTATCTATTACAGAAAATAAACTCTATTTGCTATTTTGTGTATATACTTTTTATTTAAATTCAACAACCCAACAACAGATTAAATCTTTTTTTGGGGGGGGCGGGGGGGTGAGGAAGGTTGAATGTGCGAAAGTTTCGCAAAGGTTTACTGGTGGAATAATATTTTTTTTTAAACGACCCGAAGGTATGATCATAAATTATTATTATTATTATTATTAGCACCGCGTCTTACTACCCGTTCGGGTTATACGCACTTACGCTAATATGTAATGGTAGGGTGATTGTGAGATTAAATTGAGGACCTACAGTTTAACGTGGAATCCGAACCACGGTGGAGGCCTGGCATTCCCCACATTCACAAGATGTCTTGTCAGAGGTGAAGGAAGGGTTTGGTAATCAGATAAATCTGTGCCGGGATCGAGGATTGAACCCCGGCCGCCTGCATATGATCATAAAACATTTAAATTTAATGCAAGGTATGTTTTCTACCTTTTAGGGCAAATCATCTAAATAGTGTCTGAGAACAAAGGACGCTTCTTGAGCTGTAACTAACTAACCAATGGGTTTGCGAAAACTAATATTGTACTTGAGAAATACACACCCTACCCGTCTCCGTAATAATTAACTTCATACGCCCTTGAATAGAAGAATTGTAACACTATTTAAGATATATATGTAATACATGATTTACAAGCTAACTTAAATATGGAGTAGACCCAACAGCCCGTCTCCCGATCTTTAATACGCGTTCAAAACTTATGCATTCCCCTTTGGGGCCTACTATAATAATAATGTCTTATCTGGGCTACAGCATTCATAGCCGAGTAGTGGACAGATTGGCCGGTACCAACGTACCGTTGCACTGACCAGGGGACACCCGAATGTACTAATCGCACATCCTTCCCGCGGAAGCTCTTTCCATGTCCCGATGAGATGAGGTGATGGTGTGAAACCAGTGGAAACAACCAAGGCCTGGTGACTGTTGCGGTAATTCCTTTTTCGGGGGAAAATACCCCCAAGAAACCATCTGGGAATAGAACCCGCGATTCCCTTAGGCTCGAAGCCAGGTCCACTGACCACTACACCACGGGGCCGGTTATCCCCTATACTGACCGATAGCCGAGTTTTGAAAATGTTGCCACAAAGTATTACAGGGAACCTTTAAGATATTACGAGAAAGTACCCAAAAAAAAGTAGCCCCATGGCTTCTTTGGTGCTGACTGACAGTTCACAGCTGACTTCTGACAGTCAACATTTAGGTATATACCTAAAATTTTGACCGTCAGAAGTGACAGCTGCTAAACACATGTTTTTACAGATCATTTGTTCCGGCGTGGGGATACATAATTTGGCCTGGTAACGTTTCAAAACTGTCAGTCAGCACCAAAGAAGCCATGGGGCTATTGTATGTACAACCCGATTTTGGCTGGAAGAACAGTAGGGAAAATTCAAATTTATTTATTTGCGACCAATCTTGATAACATTTTACTATTTTATAACCCGCCTCGGTGGCGTAGCTAGCTAACGCGCCAGTCATGCTGAGCTCGACTGCCGAGGACGGGGAGATCGAGGTTCGAATCTAGGTCGGGTTAACTGGAGGGGTTTCCCCCCCCCCCACTCTCCGTCCACGCAAATGCGGGTTCATTTCCTCTAAATTCAACCTTCCCAATTTCTAATACATTAGCCTAATTAGTACTTAAAGAGTATAACCCAAACGGGTAGTAAGACGCGGTGCTAAGTATTATTTTATTTGTGTGATTTTATAGGTATTGATAATATCTATCAAAAGTGACAGCTGCAGATAATACGACTTGATGTATGAATACATTAAAATTGTTTTAGTAACTTTAGTAACTAACTTCTACTGTTCTTCCTACCAAAATCAACCTATAGGTACGCATGTGCCGTATTATTTATTGTATGTGCGGTAACTATTGTAATGTACACACGATGTATCTAGAGGTATAACCCACGTGGTTGACAACACTGCGTAGTGTTATCGTCCCTGGACCACGGTGTCGTGCAATATGGCCTCTTAACTGACGACATCCGCCTTTGTTCAAAGTGAGCTCATCCGATCAAGGGCAATATGCAGGATATGGTAAGTACACTTTACCAGGAGTCATTTAGAAAATACTAACATTATTGTACGAACAATATTGCGGACTATATTATTAGTTTCTTTAAACTGAAAAATTACGTCTGGACGCAGGAATCGAACGAGAGACATTTGGTTTTATACGCCGATACTCAAACCACTGAACTATCCAGGAATCGTCCCGCGCTCAGTGTCATTATTCACTCATATTTTAAAGGCAGAGTCTGTGATGGACGTGAGGAAATCATCAGCTACAAATGAGTTATCAATGAAGATCACAAGCTATCCGCCGACAGCCACCTTCCGACTCTGTGGTTGGTTTCATGCAGCCAATTGTACAATTACAACTGTACAAATGCGCATATCATAATGGCTTAGATAGCCAAGCTATTCTATTAATTTGTTAATTACTGTTACAACCACATCTAAATATCATATTATTTGAATTGAAAAATTAAACCTGGACACGGGAATCGAACCCGGTACTTTTGGTTTAGTACGCCGATGTTCTAACCACTGAGCTATCCAAGAATCGTTTAGTCCATCACAGATTCTGCCTAAGAAATATGAGTGAAGAATGACCCTCGCCACGGGACGATTCCTGGATATCTCGGTGTTTAAGCGCATTGCCGTACTGAGCCAAAGGCCCCAGGTTCGATTCCCGCGCCCAGGTGTCATTTTTCAATAAATAGAATATCATATTTAGATACAGCTATGACCGTAATTAACAAAATTTAATAGCTTGGCTCCATTATATTACAGGTATACTGCCTCTGTGGTCTATTGGGCAGAGTTCTTGGCTACAGATCCAGAGGTCCCGGGTTCAATTCCCGACGCTGGCAGATCCTTATGTGAAACAGTGGGTCTGGAACGGGATCCACTCAGTATCGTGAGGACAATTGAGGAGTAGACGGCGGGAGCTCGATCGGTATAGCTTGATTGCGAGTCTGCAGCACGGAGTTTTTTTATTGACACTATTTTCCTTTTTTTTTATAAAGCAACACGGCTTACTACCCGTCCGGAGTATACGCAAATGTACTAATTTCTGTAGTGTGTTAGGGACGAGAAAGGTTGAATCAAGATAAAGTGTCCCAACATTTACGCATAGTGAGAGCGGAAACACATTTAGGAAAGAAACACTTTCAGTACACTCGACCGAGATTCGAACCTCAAAGTCCCCGTCATCGATGGACCAGTCCAACACGAGATTGACGCCTTAGATCATTCGGCCACTGAAGCAGGTTATATTAGTGTTGCTTGTATATGTACTGATAATATCTATCGAAAGTGACAGCTGAAGATCACGTGACTCGATGCATGGATACTTGAAAGTAGATCCAGTAACTTTTCTCGCTGTCAGAAAAGGTCCTTCCTTTAAAATATGGATTGTATTCGAAGATTGAAAGTTTGTTGTGTACAAATAAAAACTAAAAGTGTTTTAATTGTTACGCATCTCACCGCTTGCCACACCAATATAAAGAGACAGGTTGAGGATTGTGAATTTCAAGGCAACTCGCCAGAACGAGCTTGGCGGTAAGAGGATGGGTGTGTATCGAGCGGCGAGTATCGAGTTCGGATTGGTCGAACAAGATCCTGTTTAGAGCGTCGCGGCGCGCCAGGACAAGTGGGGAGGGCGTTGATGTCCCCATGGCGACGCTCGACAAATAAGTTAAGGGTGGGGTTACGGGGGCGAGGGAAAAGGGGGGTGTAAATGTGACAGGAAATGCCTGTTTGCCCACCGATAACATTACATTGCGATAACACTACCCTATAAATACTAGCTATAAGAGACTTAAAAATATATTTAATCAAGGGGAACAGGATAAGGAATATACTCACTTCGGTAGCCGCGTGGTCTAACGCGCTACTCTCTCAGTACACTAGACTGCCGATGAAGGGGAGATAGAGGTTCGAACCTCAGTCAGGTGTACTGAGGGTAGTTTTTTTCCACTTGCCCTCCACGCTAATGCGGATACAATTCTTGTAAATATAACCTTCATAATTACTAAAACCATTTACGTAATTAGTATATAAGCGTATAACCCACACGGGTAATAAAACGCGGTTCTAAAAAAAACTATAGCTACAGTAGCCCAATGGTTTCTTTGGTGCTGACTGACAGTTTTGAAAAGTTACCAGACCAAATTATGTATCCCTACGCCGAGCCATATGATCTGCAAAAACATGAGTTTATCAGCTGTCACTTCTGACAGTATAAATTTAGGTATATACCTAAATGTTGACTGTCAGATGTCAGCTGTGAGCTGTAATTTAGCACCAAAGAAGCCATGGGGCTACTGTAGATCACCATAAAAAGAACCTTCAATTGTTCGTAAAAAAAAACTACAACTACTGTATATTTAAATTACATCTGTGAAAATTGACACCGCCTGTCAAAAGCTCATTGAACTGTCATAATAAAGGTCCTTTCTAAGAAAAAACCAAACCGGTCAAAATAAAAAGCACTACGCAATCGTGCACACAGTCAAACTATCATAAAAGACAAACAGATCCTAGATCTATTTTCACTTGTTCATACGTCAAGCCATGCTATCCTCAGACGTCCCTTTTTGATGGATAACACTACTAACTTACGTTAAAATGCTATCGATGTCGGCAGCAAAACAATAAACTTGTATTTTATAAAAGTAACCTTCCTATTAAAATTGGACTGTAATTTATGAAAGTGTAAATTGTAATTTCCAACAGAAAGAATTTTAAAATCAGTCATTTTTTCCTCAAATAATTTTATATTTTTAGAAAAAACATTAATTATTTATCTGTTAAAACACTTCCCAGATACCCATTTTGAACAAAATATACTAGAGGCATTTTTAAAAACCACTAATCATTGCATTAGCCTTAATTTGAGAACTAGATTATTATTTTTTAAACCAGTTATGAACATAACCAAATATCAAGTTTGAACAGAATACATAAAAACGTTTCGACAGTAGTCTCAACGACAGTAAATAAATATTTTTTTTTAAATCTGTCGCATCAGTCCTTAAGTGAACTATACCGACCGAGGGTGACCTGGTGGTCTAGGGGTAAGGTGTCAGACTTCTGTGCTGGCGGCCGGGGTTCAATCCTCGGTCCTGGCAAAGATTTTTCTGATTACCAAACCCTTCCTTCACCTTTGACAAGACATCTTGTGAATGTGAGGAATGCCAGATCTCCACCGTGGTTCGGATTCCACGTTAAACTGTAGGTCCTTCATTTTATCTCACAATCACCCTACCATTACACATTTAAGTGCGTATAATCCGAACGGGTAGTAAGACGCGGTGCTAATAATAATAATAATAATAATAATAATAATATACCGGCCGATCAGGCCACCTCATGTTGGCGAAGATAGTGCCAATAATTACGTATAGTGGGGTGTCATGTGGTCAGTACAACGAACCCTTCGACAACTAACCCCAGTTTTTTTTAGACCGGAGGACCACTGCTTCTTTACTCAAGTAGCTCTTCATGTGTCCGGGTTTGACCCCGTTACAGACCCAAAGCTACACGGAAAAATTATCTAGAAGCGCCGGGGATCGAGCCCGGGATCTTTAGATCTGTATAGTCAGGAACGCTGACCATTAGACCACAAGAGTCTGTAAGAGCAGACAAACATGATTAGTATTGTAAAACCTACCATTATTTCGGTTATGGATTATGGCGCCAAACAAAACCAGGGTGGCTACAAAACAATATTTTACAAAATTCCCTGACTTTTCCGCCAACATTTTTCAATTTTTCCCTGACTATTTTTTTTCCAATTTTAATGGTGGGTGATGACTTTTTTTTATTATTGATCACATTTAAAAAATAAAGTTAGTATCTACTAAACATAAACGGTTTTATCAGTTATTTATTTTATTTAGGTATTATTAACTTTTGTTTTAGTGTTTAGTTGCGAAATTAATGGGATATTTTAGACATACTTTTTCTAATTCCCTGACTTTTCCTTATTTTTTAGTTAAATTCCCTGACATTTCCCCGTTTTCCCTGTCATCCAAAAATTCCCTGACTTTTCCAGGTTTTCCCTGTCTGTAGCCACCTTCACCTTTGACAAGACATCTTGTGAATGTGAGGAATGCCAGATCTCCACCGTGGTTCGGATTCCACGTTAAACTGTAGGTCCTTCATTTTATCTCACAATCACCCTACCATTACACATTTAAGTGCGTATAATCCGAACGGGTAGTAAGACGCGGTGCTAATAATAATAATAATAATAATAATAATAATATACCGGCCGATCAGGCCACCTCATGTTGGCGAAGATAGTGCCAATAATTACGTATAGTGGGGTGTCATGTGGTCAGTACAACGAACCCTTCGACAACTAACCCCAGTTTTTTTTAGACCGGAGGACCACTGCTTCTTTACTCAAGTAGCTCTTCATGTGTCCGGGTTTGACCCCGTTACAGACCCAAAGCTACACGGAAAAATTATCTAGAAGCGCCGGGGATCGAGCCCGGGATCTTTAGATCTGTATAGTCAGGAACGCTGACCATTAGACCACAAGAGTCTGTAAGAGCAGACAAACATGATTAGTATTGTAAAACCTACCATTATTTCGGTTATGGATTATGGCGCCAAACAAAACCAGGGTGGCTACAAAACAATATTTTACAAAATTCCCTGACTTTTCCGCCAACATTTTTCAATTTTTCCCTGACTATTTTTTTTCCAATTTTAATGGTGGGTGATGACTTTTTTTTATTATTGATCACATTTAAAAAATAAAGTTAGTATCTACTAAACATAAACGGTTTTATCAGTTATTTATTTTATTTAGGTATTATTAACTTTTGTTTTAGTGTTTAGTTGCGAAATTAATGGGATATTTTAGACATACTTTTTCTAATTCCCTGACTTTTCCTTATTTTTTAGTTAAATTCCCTGACATTTCCCCGTTTTCCCTGTCATCCAAAAATTCCCTGACTTTTCCAGGTTTTCCCTGTCTGTAGCCACCATGAAAACGTACAGTAGTATTAGTAGTAATAAAAAGGGTTCGCGATTACAATACTTTCTCTAATAGAGAAATTAAAAACATCTTGTACTGAAGCCTTCCCTTTGTATTGAAGCCCAAGGACTGCTTTAAGTTGGCACCATTGTCGTCATACTGTCTGTCCTCTTGATATTCCATTCCTGCACGTCAAGGATCCTTTCCCATGGCCGTGTCCTGATATCCTGAGGCCTTGTCACCTTCACAACACGTCCACGTGATTACCCCACAGGGATGTGAAAAAACTATCAATATTTTAGTGATATTGGTATCATAAATATTTATATACTAGTACTTTTTCATTGGATACTTTTGTTCCGAGACTTTTACTGATATGAGTACTGCCACCACGCTACCGAGAGAAACGACTGATTGAATGCTGAGCGTCTGTTTCCCAAAGCAGGAGCTGCTTTGACTAAAACAAGGAACAGGGTTTTGAAGGAAAGAATGGAGAGAGTCCCCTTTCTCAGTGACTGCACTGAAGAGGATTGGGGAATATACATTTTAAATATTTTTAAAAAAAAGTGCTATTGGCTCAGAGTTTCACCAGAATGGAGCCAAACAATGCAAGTTATTTAAATTTCAAGGTTAAAAGATGGTGGAATAAATGGTGGACTATTTTATTTGAGTTATTTAACGTGCACTTTCTGAACAGATTTATTATATAAGCACTCAAAAATTTCTATGAGCGAGAGGGAAAAGGACCAACCAATTTTGCCGGGAAAAGTATTTTTGGAACAGCGAGACAGAAGCAGTCGAGAAGACGGAACAGCGAGACGGAAGCAGTCAAGAAGACGGAACAGCGAGACAGAAGCAGTCAAGAAGACGGAACAATGAGACAGAAGCAGTCGAGAAGACGGAACAGCGAGACAGAAGCAGTCAAGAAGACGGAACAATGAGACAGAAGCAGTCGAGAAGACGGAACAATGAGACAGAAGCAGTCAAGAAGACGGAACAATGAGACAGAAGCAGTCGAGAAGACGGAACAATGAGACAGAAGCAGTCAAGAAGACAGAGCAATGAGACAGAAGCAGTCGAGAAGACGGAACAGCGAGACAGAAGCAGCCGAGAAGACGGAACAGCGGGACAGAAGCAGTCGAGAAGACGGAAACAGCGGGACAGAAGCAGTCAAGAAGACGGAACAGCGAGAAAGAAGCGGAGAGACAGACACAGTTCCACACAAAGCGTAACGCCGAGCAAGAACAGGGTTGGGAGGGAGGATGCGCGGCCCCGTGTATCGCCGCCCTAAGGCCGTGACGAGTTCATGAACCTTGACACTTCCTTCCAGCCCTGGAACAGACATTACCGGCCGGGGAGAGGGAGGGCAGGATTGAAATGCTCTAGTTACGCGCTGTTTACAAGACCGGTGAAATCATTTTTTTTTTAATACACAGACTCAGGAAGCCGTCAAACAATCGACCCGGAATTGTGCGGGCACCGGAATAGGTTGGTTTCTGTCTAAGTGATAAATTTACGGGCGGGGGCACTAGGTGTCGTGTCTACTCTAGATGTTTTTTAAGCACCGCAACTAACTAACTAACTGTTTGGATTATATTCATTACGCTAATTTGTTAGGGGTGATGAAGGTTAGATTTTAAAGTGTACCTACATTTGCATGTAGGGAGAGCGTAAAAAATTTAGGAAAAAATTCCTTAAAACATCCAACTGGGATTCTAAACCCGATCTCCCCGTCACCGGTAGTCCAGTCTATTGTGGACGCCTTCTTAGACCATTCGACCACCGAAGCGGGTCTATTAAAGAGTTAAGTTAGTTTGTTAGTCATTTGCTGATACGATACAACCAGTTGGTCCATAATAGTGCACGTGTAATGATCCTAAACTAAAACAAACAAAACGCACCGGTGGGCACACGTACAAAGGCACCAGTCTCGTCCAAGCTGGTTCGTAGATGGGGCAGGTCGTAGTTCGAATCTTGGCCGAATGCACCGAGGTTTCTTTCCTACATGGATTCCCACTCTCACTTTCACGCAAATGCGGATACATTTGATTTCAATTTTAACCTTTTTCGATCCATAACCACTTTTTTAAATATGCGGACTATTAGGGACGGGTTGCACGGGGGGAGGAATAGAATACAAGGGGCAGAAATGAAGAGGGTGTGCGCGTGGAGAGAGGATGGAAAAACCATTGATACTTGACATCCTTGTCATCATACAAGACCGAGACAGACGAATGTGACCGCTCGCTCTTAAAGTATGCCGTGGACACCATTGTGCCGAACGTAAGAAAAACAAACCAAAGTCTTAAAATCACTAAAACAAAAATTCAACGGTGTCTTAGTTAGCATCCGGGCCATTTGCATTTAAATTACACTAAATGGGGAAATCTTCAATAAATCCGCCCTTGATTCTAGCCGACCTTCCAATCACCGGTCAACCGGACTCGACGAGCCTTACATTTAGTCCGCGTGGCCAACCCATGCGGATGATTCGCGTGGAAGTTTAATTACCAACGACCTAATCGTTACCGCATACACATTTCAACGGTTCCGTCTCACGCAGATCTACGCGCGCGTCTCGTTCTAAACGGATAACGGGAATGGGTTGGGGAGGTGAAAGTCACCTTCGAAAATACATCAAGAAAATAACGTTTACGTCGCAAGCTATCAAGGACATATTATATAGAAAGACTCTCTCTAGTACCTACAAAACAAATAACACCGAAAATATAGTAAAATAATATCAATATTGACCGCGGAAAAATGTGTGTGCATTTTCTCTTCCTATCAGAATTCTACTTACTAGTGGGTAACCTGGCGGTCTAGGGGTAAGGTGTCAGACTTCTGTGCTGGCGGCTGGGGTTCAATCCTCGGTCCCGGCAAAGATTTATCTGATTACCAAACC